>JAZHYW010050809.1:0-16196 GCA_037355805.1 Ixodes ricinus
TATAGGAGATGTGGCTCAGCGGTGTCGCTTTCGCAATAAATCTTACCAAGAAGGAATCAATTGTTGATTGACGTGTCAATATTCTATCAATGAAAACTTCTTCTGCAGGAATGCACGCTCAGTAGACTCAATCTTCCAAGACACCAGTGGAAGCGGACGTCAAGTAAGCTGCTTCGCGATTTACGGTACTTACCTCACCATTATAATGACGACTGAAAAGTGACGTCACGAAATATTGTGTTTCACGGGATCCGGAAGATGTTGTAAAGGTTGTTACATTATAGTTCCCAGAAAACAAACGCCGTTGCAATATTTTCGGAAGTACCGACACACATAATGTTGTAAGTACAGCTTAGGAGGAATATGATGAAAACCATCAGAATAAATAGGAAGACGTTTATTTGCAATGAAGACGCTATGAATGAACGGCGTTTAGCGACGGCAAGTTATGAGCGTTCGGGAATTTATAAGTTCACGTGATTGCTAACTATGGACATGCGGACAATGAAGACCTGTTTTGTCGGGAGATGGAGTTGCGGTGATGACCTGATATCGGACGACTCGTGGCAGACGAACAAGCAAGTTTCTTCTCAGCGAATGGTAAGCGTCCAGTGTCAAGCACAGCACGTGGCTACCGACGTTGTCGACGTTTCGAACACTTACCGCTTTCGACAAAAGTGCTGGCACCTGGGCTAACTTTGTGGAAAGACTCGAAGTCTTCCTCGAGTCCAGCGCCATCATGAACAGTAACTGAAAACGATCCACTATTCAGTCGGTGGGTGGCGAAACGTATCCGCATCTGCGGAGTCATGGTCGATGCGTACTCTAAGTGGTTGGAAGTTTACACGATGCCTGCCACGACGTCCAAACGCGTCATTGACGTTCTACGCTCTCTTTTCCCTACTTTTGCCCTACCGAAAATACTTTTCTCTGATAACGCGCCAAATCTTGCTTCAAATAAAATAAACAAGTTTTTGAAAAAACAAAAAACGGCATCAGGCATCACATTAGTGCACCATACCATCCTGCAACTAACGGGCAAGCAGAACAGATGGTGTGCGAAACGAAGAAAGCCCTCTTGAAGCTTACGGAAGAAGCAGTTCAGTGAAGAATCGCCAGGTTCTTGTTCCAGCAGCACGCGACGGTCTCATCTTACACGGTAAAAACACCCGCCGAAGCAATGTTCGGCGGACGAAGAGCCACACCCCTCGATCTCATGATACTATGGCCTACGAACGAAGATCGAGAGATTCCCAGATCGGGAGTAATGGCAGTTTATTCGGTCGGACAACTCGTCTACGTGAGGAATTTCAGCGGAAGTCGGGCCTTCCATGTAAAACTTGAGTAGAAAAGGCTCTATGTTGGTTGACCAGAAGGTGTCATCCCTCTGAATACGTTGGATATCAATGCCCTTGAGTGTAAATATAACGAAATCACAAAACTCTCTTTGTGTATTGTGTAACTGCCCTTGTATTTGGTAGTAGAAGCTATGGTGGTGATTTGGACCTTTCACACCAGGCTCCTTTTTCTTATTTTTCGCCTCATACTCCTTTGCGGTTTCAGTAGGCTTCAAGAATCTTTTGGAACGGGGACACTTTACGTCAACGAGGCCATTTGTTCCAAGTAGTCAATCAGGGAATGCTGCTAGAAATCCGTCCCTCATATTAACGAATAAGCCGCACTTCTGCACAGTGCAGTTTTCCTGTTCCACGTACAGTTGTAAAGCAGCATCCTCATTGATTCTACCATATTCTGTTGCGGGTGAAGAAAGGTCTTTGGGTACACGATACTTGAAACAAGTCTGGCACTGTACGTTGTGGTTCGACACCCACTAATGTCGTCGTCCTTATAGAGCCTCATCATTTAATCATTACCTCGTCACCTCATATTGCTCTTCATCAACAGTAAGTACAATAGGCTACCGCCATATTACAATCCAAGAATTGAAAAATTGAGTCGTTCAGTCCTTCAATATGTTTATTATTTATATAATGTTATTACGTTACATTACCTCGAGACGATCGACGTCCATCGTCGATCTTCAAATACTTATACCTGTATATAAATTAGACGCACAAAGGGGGGGGGGGGATCGGTGGCCGAGTGCATGGTCTAGCGCACACCAGCTCGGAGCACGTGGAGCGAAAGCTCGCGCTGCAGAACCCACCCCGCCCCTGCCCGTTTCGATCTGGAAGAGCATCGTACCGGCGTGCGGTCGTGTATCACTACTGCGTGGTGCACGTTAAAGACCCCAGGTTTGCGGTTGTACCGCACTGGCTAAATTGCTCATCTACAGCTGAGACACCAGACGCCCACTAAGGCAGACTAACTTCCGGCTGTATAAACATACACACAACAATTTGCAATTAGACGCACAATCACAAAGAACACAGCGTGCCGCCTCTTTTCTTTGGATCGTCTTTTTTAAACCAGCGCAAGCTCGCGCGTTCTCTCTTTTGAGACGGTTAGAACGGTCGCACATAAAACCCGCGTTTCTCCTACCCGGCCGCTTCCTCCTCTCATTATGTGTAGTTGGTTATAACTAAATAAGCTATAATAATGGTGTATTATTCATATTTAGTTTCAGTTTCAGTCAGGGGAAAGGAGGTTCGCGGGAACTAGAGCCAATAAATGAGCTGCGCTTAGAGTATCGGCACTCTCTTCCCCGACAGTGTTGTGGGCGCCGCCATTTTGGTGCTTGTGCAGAGCAGGCGCAACTGCCGATCGTCATGATTCAAAAGTGCGACTTCCTCAGCATTAGATTCGGTGTTAGGAAGCTCATGTAATATTGCTTTGCTTTGTCGCAAACTGTTTAAAGTGGAGGACGGAAAAGCGTTTCTTGTGATTTCAGATAAAGCTTCAAATAACTGGCAACCATGATTTTAAGCCACAATATGGCCAAGTGTCGCTACTCTGAAGCGTAGCTTATTTAATGACACTATTCATGCCCTTGTTCAAGAAGCTTGTAATACCTGGAGGGGCCATGACGTAAGCCCCGTGGATTCCACAAGCCACTACCTTTTGACACCTGCCTCTTCCTCATTGTTCCCGCTAGTGCCAGTAAATTAGCTACGCTTCAGAGTAACGACACTTGGCCATATTGTGGCTTAAAATCATGGTTGCCAGTTATCTGAAGCTTTATCTAAAATCACAGGAAACGCTTTTCCGTCCTCCACAAATGTTTAAACAACCCGCGACAGAGCATAGCAATATTGCATCAGCTTCCTAGCACCGCATCTAATGCTGAGGAAGTCGCACTTTTGGATCATGACGATCGGCAGTTGCGTTTGCTCTGCACAAGACCCAAAATGGCGGCGCCCAAAACAATTTTGGGGAACGGAGTGCCGATACTTTAAGCGCAGCTCATTTAGTGACTCTAGGCATGAAGTGAACTCGGGTGTATTCTTTTCCTCTTCGTCTTTATTGTTTATTGATTTCAATCATATCGAATAATGAACACATTATATCACGCTACGCTTGTGTAATTATTTGTCTTAGATTTATTAACCTGACCCAGTACTTAAACCATTCATTTATCGATAGTAAATCTTCCAATATATTTTCTAAATGTGAAGGTAAAAAGACACGGAGATTGATGATGATACAGACGCCAACGCCGCCCTCGAAAATTTTTTGAACATTAGAAATCAGCAGTTTTGTCTGCCATCCGCCAGGTAGCGCAACAAAACACCCAAACAGTTTTTAATTGTTTTTAAAATTAGCTAAGCTCTACACCTATCAAGAAACCAAAGCAAGATCATTGTGAAAATCTAATACATCGCAATGTATATCTATTCCAAACAATAAATGTTATTAGATGCCAATAAATCTGTTTGATGTCCAAAAAGATATGCGTCAAAAACAGGTAAGTTTGAAGGGCTCCTGGAGCGTTATGACTTTGAAAATGAAAAAAAGCCATCGTCCACCTCTTGGGCAACCATTGTAGTTCTAAATGTTATAAAAGATTTTATCATAGTTTAATTATTTCCTCAGCGGCATTTGAAGCACCATGACTCGAAGCACAAAAAGTGCTACGTTTGATATAGAATATCTAAACAAAAAATTTTACACAACATTAAATTTTTTTTTGCATATTACCAATTATAAGCACTACATCTGTAGCTAATTTCATTGCCCTAGCGTTTGTCATTAAAAACATATTTGTGCTGAAAAATGTCAATTTTAGGGCAATATTTGGAGAGATGAAAAAAACAAAGTAGTGCAAATACCAAAAAAGTATATCGTTACATTCTGCTCCGACATCATCTTAACAAAACTGCTCTATTGGAACCGTGTTATCTTTAATAGATCGTTCATAAAATATGAACCAGCGGAGCAAGTGAGGGTCCGCGCCATCATATTCGCAACGCTACAAATGCGCATGAACAGTATAAACCAATACATACATAATATCAAATGAAAGAGGATTGCATTGCCTTTCGAATGACATCAATCCCACAAAACAGTATTTAAAAGGAGATGAGTAATGACCTGCCAAAAAGTACCTAAACTGCCACATTCAGTGGGACCGTGGCCTTAAAACAAGTAGGCAGGCGAGCTGCTTAGGGATAGACATGGTACCCTCGAGCGAGGGGACAAAAGGACGGACAGACACGAAACCCCGTCTGTCCGTCATTTTTGTCCCCTCGCTCAGCATTCTAACGTTCTGTATTTATTTCGTGGCTTCTACCATGCCTGCGTGCTGTGCCTTCGGGGGCAGAAGCAGATCAGAAAAACGTTCAAAGACTCTTGTGCTTCCCGTCAGTTAACCACTCTACTGAGAAGCGGAGGAGTACTTGGAACGCCATTATCAAGCGAAAGAATAAGAAGCCCAATGCAGGAAGCAAGCTTTGTGAGGTGAGTGCATTTTTCACTGGTCTCCTCGTATCGCTCGTCGCCTCGCAACCGATCAGGCTGCTTCGACTGAGCTTGGTTCGGTACGGAGTGCGATGCTTGAAAGAACGTCTGTGTCTGAATAAAAATTCCATTGCAGCGCTTTTTATTCCAATTGTTTCGCTTCGTATGAAGGGTAAAACCAATGTGAGGAGTAGCTTGCATGCGAAATTGGAAGCACGTATGTCCGGGTGACTTATAACTAAATTTAAGCAAACACTCGAATAAATGGGCACTCAAAGGGTTGTCATCTGAGTTTTCAAGGCGAAAGCCTTACTTCTCCTTTACGCGAAAAGCCGGCGGCGTCGTACCCCAAGAGATAAAAATACGTCAGGTAGCACGTCATCCGAGAAAGCACTTCTTATGAGTTGTGAATGCGAAAGCATGTCCCCTGCGACATATCTGCTTCCGCCTCGCGTTTTCGATGGGCCTCGTCCTCTTGCCGCCTGAGACGCTTTGGATCGCGTTCCGCTTGCGGCTCGCGCTTTCCGAAAGGCTTTGTTCTGTCTCCCCAGCGCGTTGCGCCGATGCTCGTTCCGCCCGCCGTGTATTCGGAGACTTGACAACGACGGTGGATTTCGCTGCTTGCATCCTCGCTCGTTGTGCTGCGTCATTCCGCTTTCTTAGTCCGTCTGCGGTGAACTTGCGTGGACGGGCAGGTTTTCGCTACTGCCGAGGTTGCGGCCACCGACGATGTCGATGCTAGAGGCGCCGGCATATTCGTCGGCGTCGAGAGGAGCACAAGCGGCCGAGAGCGCGCCACCGTGTTCCTTTCACCGGCGCGAGGCCCGCAGCGCCATGGGGTGGCGTTGCCCTGAAAGTATGACGCGCGCCAGCCAATGGGAGCCTCGTTACTTGAAACTATAACGCGCGCCAACCAATGGGAGCCTATCCATCAAATCGCTGTCATAGATTACAGGCTTCGCTCCATTGGGACGAGGGAATTTCGGTGCCGTTTGGCGCGTGGCTTCAGAAAGCGATAACGCCGGTTCGCTCCATGGGACATTTAATGCTTTCGCATTCATAAAACACAAAGAAAAGCACAGCAACGCAGATGCTTTGTCACGGTAGCCGGCGGGGCGCTCAATTTCAAAGCGGACGTACGCGCCAAAAAAATAAAATACAAAGAAAATCGCAGCGGCGCAAATGCATGCTTCGTCATGGAAGCCGTGGAGCCGGCACAAGGTGCCGCGCCTCCACAGTGGGTGCGGCCCTCTTGCCGGCTGCACAATAATGTCACCACCGGACGACAACTCCAGCAAAAGGAATACACACACACACACGCGCGCGCGCACCTCCCCTCCGCGTTGGCCCAGGGACCCCCCTCTTCCTCATCTCTAGGCAACCCCTCCCATGAAATTGCCAACCCTTGGCACGACTTGCGCTAAGACAAGTAATGCTTTCACCTTAAAAAAAAATCAACATAATTGAAGCCTTGGTAACCACGATCCTAGATAAGGACGTTACTTCTTCCCCGAGTAAAGATATGAATCTTGCTGGTGTTTCCGGTTTAGAGAGTCAATGAGTTCATATCAAGCCATTCTCGTAATTCGTCAGTTCCATTTGTCTGCATTAACCATTTGCAGAGATTGCGTCGACTGCCAACTGCCTTGGGAATGGAAACCATTGCTGGACTTAGCTGCAAGCTTCATCTGGCCAGTAAAGCAATTGTCAAACTATTACAAAAGCTTGATACTATGTTTTATTCCATCCTGTTTCTGTCCAGTCCTGAACATCTTGAATGCAGTTGTGAATAAATCGATGAAATGTTGCTGCATTTAACGACGGTCATTTGAATGCTCAAAAAGTGTTAAAAAATGCCAGCGGCTTAATATGAGGACAGAAATAGATGGCTACAGCTCTAAGCGATAAAGTTCGCCACTGCAACAGGGAAAACGCCACAAAGCATCCTGGTCAAGCGGATTATTGGTATGCCTAAATATTTAGATTGCGAGAGACAACTCATCTCAAAATTAGATATGCGACCATTGGGGTATGACTTTTACCCTGGATTCTTTAACGTGAACAACAGAGTAATATATTAGACGAGTTCAGCAATTTAAGTGATGTCGTAAATGATTTAAGGTGACTATTCACAGCACCACACACTTACCTGAAAGACGTGTCAGCAACGCCGATAGCGCGCTATGCGTACAGTTAACGTGCAGGGTACTATGCGAGGCTCCGAAATGGTGGCACGGATATGAATGAATTTGAGCGCCACGTCGCGGAGCTTGTTAGTTCCGATACTCAGGAGTCCTATTCAGTGACTCTAGGGCGGACTGTACGGAGTATTCGCATGTGGACATAGCTCTGTGCGCGACTGCTGAGCGGGAGCTGACGGCGAGCTCCCACAGTTCTTCTGCAACGTGCATTCCGCATCATTGCAATTACCTGTCTTAGGAGCCTATAAATGTAAGCCCGTTTTGAGCACGCGTTCTAAACTACCACCCTCAGATATGACGTCCAGTGAATACCCCCTATAACTTCACGGTATGTGAGCAAACACACAACACAGCTTTACTGCCGGAAAGTTTTGAGTTGCCACAATCCAGCATTACCCTTTTTCCCGTCGATGAAAGCAGAA
Source organism: Ixodes ricinus (assembly GCA_037355805.1). Lineage (NCBI taxonomy): Eukaryota > Metazoa > Arthropoda > Arachnida > Ixodida > Ixodidae > Ixodes > Ixodes ricinus. The sequence goes on from JAZHYW010050809.1 coordinate 7,481, forward strand.
TTAATTCTGCTAAAAACGTGCGCCGCCAATACTTCCTCCTTGAAACGAACTTCCGCAGAACGAGCCCTCGCGCTAGATTCGTTTGAGAGCAAAGAGTGTGGGCTATAGTTGGCGCTTGTAGCCTTCGCTGCCCCGCCAGCCACGGGGTGAACGGCGTATAGACCAGCCGCGCAACTGCAGGGCGGCAAAGCATCATGAATGCGTCCTCCAATGCCCCAAACATCCCGTGCGACTTGGAGCGGGCCCTCACACCCTCCACCGCGTACTCGACGCAGTCGCGCAGTCCCCACGGCGATCGGCGTCGTAACTCAGGCCGCACAACGCTGCAGCCGCCTCCGCCGCGGCCGGTTTGGCGCGCTGGCTGCGGCAGGAGCGGTTCCAACGAGCCTCCGGAGTTCCCGATCCTCGCTGAGTCATATTTCACGCCTTTAGTGCCGCGGCCATCGCCGATGGAATGCCGCCGGAGGCTGCTGCGGCTTCTGCTTGTTGTGCTTGTTGTGGTTGCGGTCGATGGGGGCCGTACCACGCTCACCCTAAGCTCGCAGTGCGCTGGAAGCCGCGAGCTCGCCGGTCCAATCAATCCCCTTCATTCCGCCATCTGATCCCGTTCTCTGCGCATAGGTATAGAGGCATCCTTACGAGGCGCAATTTTGTTGGACGTTGTTCGCAGCGCATGCTCAGAAGTAGCTCCCATTAACCGTCGTCCAAGAACAACGACTCTTATTGCGTAAAATGGACGTTGAACGTATATACTCTTACACGTTTCTCGATCAAGATATTTGTCCTTCTCTGGCAGTGAACCCGTAGCTATGGATACCCGTGCGATCGCGCACCTTGAGCGTCGATCGGAGCTATACTCGCGCAATCTTAACTTCTCGCGCAATGCCGGAACAACGTTCCGGCATGGCGCAGTTTCGAGTTTCGAGCATGGGCCGCGAACAATGTCCAGCGGCATGGCGTCCCCCGTGAATACCGCCTCTGCGCGGGAGTGTGATCACGTGGTGCGAGGCAGATATAGGACTGGTCCAACGAGGACGTAACTTGTGCCGTACTGTCAGCTTGGGGGTGAGCGGGGTATACAGACGAGCGGCCGCTGCCGCTGCGCCTCAGAAGAACGGACGGCAGGTGGCGTTCGAGCGGCCCCGGGGTGCCCAATTTTACGCTCGCACCGCGATCTTCGCGTCCCGGGTGAGGCTTCGCTGGCCGCGGTGCATACGCTCGCGGCGAGCACAACTCTGCGAGTTCCGAGGTGGTGGTGGCTTACGGATGCCGCCTCGTCGCGCGCATGCGCGGGCGACCGACTGTGTTGTTGGCTGCTCCGTGCATGCAGTCACGCTGTGCGTTCGCGTGATTGAGAACGGCTTTCGGCGTGTTGGGGATTTTACGACCCTTTCGGTGCACGGCTTTCCTTCGCGATTGCTCCGCGAAGCATAGTGTCTTTCTTGTTGTTGTTGTTTCTGATGCGGGAGTTGGTGGTTTATTGGCGCAGAGCCCTTTCTTAAACTGTTCGAATTTCACGCACTGCGTAAGAGGATTAGCGGTTTTCAGGTCGTGTCTCTGCTCGCGCTACAAAACACCGGAAAGATAAAAAAATCACCTATGCGATCTCAGTTGTCTGGTTTATTTAATTTATTTCTTACTTGGCGCGTATTCACACCCGTATTTGGCAGCTAAGATTCTATGGATTACAGTTTACTTTTGACTCTTCAGCTGCTGAGGTTTTCATGCGCAGTTAAGATTACGATGAGATCGTTAGCTACCATGAGGGTATAGGTAGACTTTCGCGTCGGAGACAATAATTAAGTATCTGGTGCGGCGGTTTGGGAGGGATGTATTTTAGATTTTATTTTTAGGTATGTTATGGGGAGGGGCCGCGGTCGCGTCACGGGAGCGCGCGCTCGGCTGCCGCTCTCGTGTCAGGCGTTGCCGAAGGGGGGGAGGGGGGGGGGGGGGGGCTGCGGCCGCTTCTGCTCTTTTCGGCGACGAGGATCCTGGCGGCGCCTGGAGGCATCTATATCGTCGGCGGCCGCAACCTCGGCAGTAGCGACACGTGGCAGTCCCCGCCAGTACACCTCAGACGCACTAAGGAAGCGGTAGAAAGACATTCATGCCCTCGCATTCGCAACTGATAGTAAGTGCTTAGGTGTCCTCAAAATTGTTTTGTCCCCAAACTCCCATTGTTTTCTCTGCGAGTAAATAAATTGTCCCCGTAAGTGATGACGTCACAACATGGCGCTCTGCTCCAAACAAGCCGTTGCTAAGGCCGTTGTTATGGACAAATCCATAGGGGCTTGACTTGAGGATAAAAATTGTCTGATCAAAACGTAAGTAATATTTTTTGTAAGCATTAGTCGTCTTCTCGATCATATAGCTTACGATAGAAAAGCGATAACGCAAAGCCACGTAACAAAAAAATTCACAACTGGTTCTTTTTTGCTAGCAGACGACACAATGGCTTCGCGGCTTCAGTGGCTGCTTCTCAGGAAGTATACGACCGCTGTGAATGAAGATCGGTGACGATCTACGAAACTTCTATTCTCGGGGTAATCTTTCTGTGGGATTTCGGAAGCGAAGAGTGCCCGCGCACAACTTTGATCGACGCTCGAGAGTGTGCTAGCGCGCGAACGCCTTTCACGTGGAGCTGAATTCCCCAATAGTTGAGAGAGTGAAAACACCGTGAAGCCGAATCATGTGACGACAACTTAAAAGTGTATCAAGGTCGAAGTGCAGGCCAGCACACTTTCAAAGATTTCTGACAGCACAGTTGCTTCAGGGCACATCTTTGCGATCAATCAAACTGTACATAAACTGTACTATATACATATATATATATATATATATATATATATATATATATATATATATATATTGTCGCAGATGGAAATAGATCGACAAGCGGAATAGAAAATAAAGATTTAATCGGCGAATTGTGACGCTAAAAACAAAAGAAAGGAGAAAGCGTCGGCGGCGGCAGCGGCGGGCGAGGATGCATCAGCGTGACAGCTGGCAGTGTGAAAGGCGGCCTTTTTATGAGCTAGTGAAGGAAGAATTTTAAGATAGAAACTGATGCGGAGCCTGCGCATCAGACGTTAGTTCGTTGTACTGTTGTTTGATGTCACCGTGACGAGACTTTTAAGATTTTATGCGCTACGCATTTGAGACTGTCATGAAAGTCGCTTGGACTACTCGGCTTCGGCACGCCCCAGACAGCTCATGACAATGAAATGTTAATTTTATCCACGAGGTTCAGGTTCAGGAAACGTTAAATGAATTCCAATGGTTCATTATTTAGGGGCGGAAGAAGCTGTCGGCGATTCACTACTAGGGTACAGCCAGGCAGCTGGGGTGGGGGTGATGAGGTCGCTTAAAAGGAATGAGAAGGAAGGGGTTTTCTGTCAGATGTGCATGTTCAGGCCCGTTTCTGCCAAGAATGAAAGCAGGCTGGCCAGGACGGTCCTTTGGTTGTTCCATTCTCCGACCGGTTTGCACCATGCTTCCAGCGTTATGGGCCCATCCTGTGGCTCTATCGCTTCTAGAGCTTCTTGTCGTTCTTGTTTATAAAGAGTTCACTCAACCATGAACGCCTCGTGCAGAGCGGTAGTTTCTTGGCACCATCGAAACTGGAGCAAAAAAGAAATAACTGTTCATCAAAAAACACCGTAACTTTCATACGTCTACGGTTGATGAATACAGGTTTTACCCGCCATGAGCATACACCAATTTGGACCGATAGTTGAGCTACAGTGTTCCAGAGGTTGTAGTGGCAAGAGCGGCGGCCGCCGCGGAAGATTATTCGTGTAGACGACACCGTAGCGCTGCTGTTCTGTGCCCTAGCGACGTGCCCCCGTCAGCCTCGTCGTCGGCGCTGCTCGGCGCGTACTACTGTGGTTCGACTGGAACTTTTCGCGACGGAGGACAATTGATAATGTAGAAAAATGTAGGTTTTCCTTTGCACTAATGCCTCTAGAGTGTGTGCTATCCTCTACTTTTATTATTCGCGTGTTTTTGAAAGAGAGTCGCTTTGATCAATATCGACCTCCCCCCCCCTTCCCAGTACTGACAAGTCGTTTAGCAACGCTATAACTTGGGCTGCACGCTTAATAGCTGCGAAAAAATCACGCGATACTGATATAACAAGGAAAAATAGACAAATAAATCTCTATAAATCTCCCACTTTTTTAATTGTGAGAGGAACAAGAAACTGGTGTATTGTTTTTTGTCATCGTGTTCGCTGATGCGGGGACCAGCGTTGTGTAAGGTGCAGGACCGAGCGCGTTTGGGAACGGCCAAGGTGCCACTGCAACTGGCGAACATATGGCAAATTGTCTTTTAGCGAAGAAAAATCGAGGTATATTTTCTTATGAAGAAAAAATACCTCGATTGGGAGTATATGAAGCATTAAAATACAATATGAACATAAACTCAACAACCCTAAATAAGAAAAACTATTCTCAACTGACTGCTTTGATAACTCTCAAAAGTGGTAATACACTTCATCGACATACACAGCAAGCACATGACAGACGCCTGTAAGCAACATGCTACGCAAAAAGAAAACTACGAGATAGAAATAATATATTGCGGCATGGGATCCTGACCTCTATACGCTATGGACGATGTGCACATGGTCCCGAAAGGAATAAGCGTCGCTGTTCAAAATGTCTCTCGCTGCACCACCGCTGATGGGCCCGGCGAGGCGTTTATCTTCTCGATTAAGATTTTTTTCCACTGTAGCGTCCGGCGCGACTCCTCGCTTGGCGCACTGGAACTGGCGACGGCTGCTTCGATCGCCAACGATCCGCTGGTTAGCTCCGGCTGCCCTTGTTGACCGGGTGGCCGACTGGCATCCCGGCGCGAAGCAGTGTGTGTGTCCGCCCTCTTTCGCTTGCATTCACGACCGAGACGGCAATGGAACGGGGAAGGCTCCCCACCACTACGCCGCAAAGAAAAGGGTGCGGTGCTACGTTCGGGAGGAGCGTTACCGCCTCAGCTTTGTCGTCTTCTTCGCTCATTGCACATCTGCCATCTGCCACTAAATGCTCCTAGGGCGCGGAACTCCAGCGCCACTCTGCGGCATCTACGTTGACCGGCTTCACGCGGCCCATTGCAAGTGGGCATGCCGCACCTTGCCACTACATCCTCACAGAACACATGTGGTTGAGCCACTATGTGGAAAGTCACTGGAGCCTGAAAAAGTAGCGCCATTGCCTTCCCTACCTGCTAGGCGGACACAAACAGCTACTAACATACAAACGACAAAAACCTCGGAAGGCGGTTGCCTAATCTGTCTACGTTGCCATGGAAATCGCCATCTCGGCCCATTAAAATCTTCGAAGCTTCGCGAGGGTCGTTCTAAACCAGTCGCGCCAAGATCACAATGGAGCGTCATCGTACTGGAAGCGTTCCTCGCCAATATAAGCGTCTTTGGCACTGTGTATGCAATCAACTTATCAATCATGCCCATGTCCACGGATCTCTTACAATTATATGGTTCTTTTTGCGTATTGAAAGACAGTAAATGTATTTTTCGGTGCCTCCAAGCACCGACACATCATGTGGTGGTGGTACGAAGATGTACGTTTGTTTCGCCGTTGTGTGGATAGCAAAATCTCGGTATACAAGAAACATCATCTATAAAGCTACCCGTCACCAGCGAATTTAGATCGGCTCACCAAGAACGGAGGGGTCAAGGAGAAATTGCTCATTTCACGGACCAAAATGGCGACTATACGGGGAGCTTGGCGCTACTTTCCCAGGATCCAGTGACTTTACGATATGGCACTGAATTTCTGAAAGGGTCTATTCTTTCGGTGGATTTTGAGCGTGTTTTGGAGCGCTTTTTTTTTTGTCGGTGTCTCGTTGGGCGTACAAGCGCACGCTCGCATCAACCGCACCAAAAGCGCGAGCAAGGAGCGCATTTGGATCGCTCCGAATTTACCGAAGTAATTACACATAACTCCTTCCGCCCTTGTTTTCGAGCACACATATCGCAACCTAGCGAGGCGAAGCAAGCCGTCATGAGGGTCGGGCCAAATAAAAACAAACGCAACGTTTACAAAGTGACTTCCTGACCAAAACCGAAGGCCGGATACGGTCCCCGCAGGCGCCGGCGCAACGCCGCCGTCGAAGATAACGGAGGACGCGGCGGCAATCACGGCGCCAAACGAACGAGTCCGAACGGCACGGAACAGCCGAGATCTCATTTCCTTATTCCAATCGACGTTGCGGCGTAGCGTAAGGACCGCCGCGATCGCGACTCGAGAGTCCACCAGCCTCGGCGCTCGGCACGCATGGGTGCCCTGTCTCGGCGTCCGCGCACGGGGCACCCTGCGACAGCGGGGCGACGCTCGGTAATTGGCCCGGTCGATCGCCCCTGGCGGCTGGCTGCGAGGAAGCGGGCCTCCCCCCGGGTCTTTATATTTTCCCAGGGAAGCGCGCGCTGGACCGAGGCAGCGGCACAATGGAATCGCCCCGGAGGAGAAGGCGTCCTCGGCGGTGGCCGTGTCGAAGAAGAACGGGCATTGTTTTCACCCTCGTAATTCTTCCCGCGCTCGATTTCCGATCGCCGACTCGACGGGGAAGAGGGTTTGTGAGAGGAGAGGAAGGTGGGAAAGGCAGCGGTGCTCGCGATGCGCGAAGGATGGCGGTGACAACGTCGCCCTCGCTCGAGGAACTGTGGGGCCGAGGACCGTTTCAAGAGGGGTCCGCTACCCTGGTTCGTAGCGGGCTGGTGCTTAAATTGTACACAAATTTCGACATATTGAAAAGCCGCCCCCCCCTTCCCCTCCCTCCTCCCAGGAAAATTTTCGTCATTCTGAATGTTGTTCCTGAAATTGTCTTTATTTATTTGACAATGAAACTGCACATCTGCCCTCGTGCGACCAAATTGAGCATACCACACGTCCCCGTTGCCATATTTATATCGACGACGAAACCGCCAGAGCAAACATAAACAAATAAATGCACACAACGAGCAAGAACAAAAATAAATAGCGTTTTATACGGTTCAGGCATTATTATCGTCGTTCCCCTTTTTAACGCCAATGGTGATGGTAATTATGTGGCACCGCCCTCGAGTTCACGAGAAACATTGCTCTCTTCGCCAACAGTCCCGACACCGGGGCTGAACCCCAGAGGTTCGGCTTCCCCACGGAGGAACCCACAATGTGGTGAAGCAGTCGCGGAGGCAGACTGAGCAGTCAAGCCCGCGACATGCTCTGGAGTAGAGTATAATAAACCAACGCGCTGTTTACACACCGAATATACCGGGTTGGGGCCCGGTGTGGGCAAACGTGCTCTCTGCGCATGCGCATAAAGCAGCCTTGCGGGTTGTGAAGCGCCAGCGCACATGCCCTACCGACTGCACCACTACCGCTCCTGAGTGACGTCCAAGGACTGAGTGGGTGTATGCATTGACGAAAAAGCTTTTGGAAATCTGCATCTCAGACCTGGTGGGGGGGGGGGGGGGATTAAATTCTGCCTATTAATAACCTTAGTATCAGTTTATACCAGCTCAAACGTCGCATGACGACAATAAAAATGCGACCATTCGCCATATGAACCAAGAAATGATTTTTTTTAACATCTCCGTCCTTAGCTTTTGATCCTCCACTCACAAGCGAAATGAGAAATCACGTGGTCCTGACGTTCTTGGGCACTGGAGGCGATGACTCCAAGCTTTCACGGAGCTTTTTCAGCGCACCATGGAACTTGTCATTAGCCTCGTTTACATGAATACGACTTCAGCGCATCGACTCAAATCGTCCTCCGAAAGAAGCCGACGCGGCAGCGTTTACATGAATGCGCACCAAGCCCTACGCGAAGGTGGCGCCACGCCGTGTCGAAGCTCAAAGTTAAAGCTGCGTTTCCGGCACCGGCCGCATCACGTGACCACGTTTTCCGGTGCATCGCACGTGAGGTTCGTGAAGGCGTCGACGCTTTCGGCGAGCTTGAAATAAATATCGTGCCCGCAGTCTTCGATGCTGTGCAAGGAGTTACGAGACGGAAGAAACATCAAAACCCAAACGTCTTGGGCTCCAGGTCGGGCCGCTGGGCCACTCTGGATCAGAGGCGACGTGCGTGCGCACGGCCTGGCGAGCGAGATCGTCGTGAACCGCTCTGAGGACGCCACCGCGCTTCGTCTCGCCATACCTTGCCAATCACGACCGGACCCCGAGGCCGAAAGGCTCCGGCGTTGCCAGGGGCGGCACCGAGGTAGGAGCTGCTCGTTCTGCGCTACCATGCAGTGCTCGGAGCTCTCGGCGTCGTTCGTGTTTGCGCCGAAACCTCTAGGCACTCCCTTGGACACGCAAGTCGTATTTCGCAAGGCTTGGACGAAGGCCGCCCTCTCCGAGCAGCTCAGTGATATTCCGCTCATTTAGTTTGTCAATAAAAGCTCGCGTTTCTTCTCGGGAGGAACTGCGGGCGACCACACGGAACCGCTCTCCGCCGCCGCCGACGAAGTTGGCCGCCGCCATGTTCTCAGCTGTTCACTCGCTCCTGCAGCGAGCGCCTTCCCATAATCCTCCCCGTTCCGAAATGCGATGCGACCTCCGTTTACATGGGCTGAATGAATGCGCACTCGCCATCTCGATCCACCTCTGTCTGGCGACTTGAATGCGATGCGCTTCTCTAGCGCATTATGCCGTTTACATGACCGCATCGAATGCGACAACTGGATTCGATGCGACTAAGTCGCATTCATGTAAACGCGGCT
>JAZHYW010050810.1:0-38820 GCA_037355805.1 Ixodes ricinus
AAGAGAACAGCATATTAAATCGACGAGAACGACCATCACTTTGCGACGAGCAACTGCGTAGGACTAAAACGTACGACACCGTCCTCACCACAGCCAGCTTTCACGAAAAATACATTCCTCTGAAACCACAGCCGTCTTCAACATGATGATGAGGGGATGGCTGATCCCCAAGACGAGGTAAACTATTCATGCGGGAAGAGTTCACTTGGAAAAAGGGATAGGTGAGGGGGAGGGGAGGAGAAGGCAGGGCTTTTAGTTCCGTTTCTGTAAAGGGAAGCTTGACGAAATCTTCGCTTTTTTATTTGAAGGGGCGGAAACAACGTAAAAAAAGAAGAAAACTGACTTGATCAGCTTGGTTCCCTGCAATTTGACCCTAATATTTGGAGGTTCAATTTTGTTCTGCTAGTTCTCGTTTTGAGTTGTCTGAACCTATCGAGGAATGCACCTACTAGAACTCCTTAATGGTAGAACGAGACAACCACATACGCATCCAGATTAATATATTGAACGTTTTTAACGTTTAACGTATTTAACGCTGCCATCCCTGTCGAGTCGAGATTCCTCTACTGTTTGTCAATTTCGTAGCATTGTCGGTCACAATTGAGGCCTATTGCCCACCGTCATCGATCCTCCCCCACACCTGCGAGCTAAGGGTTAGTATTATTTTAATCTCTTCTTGCGCATGTACGTGTTTGTCGCCCCGCCGGTCGCTTGTTTCTCGCTGTGTCCAACACGGCAGACGTACACTTCAGTTCGAAATTTGGCTTTGAGTGCATGTAAAGACACGGACGCGGGCATCTGGTTTTCGAACGCGATATTTTTATCTGCGCGAGTGGTAGCGCGAGCGAGGGATTTTTGAGAGCAACGCTTACGCGCCCTGACCTTTGCCATAGCCGAAACCAACTTGTGAGGCGGGGCATGTTCTTTGGCGCCCTGTTAATTGGCGCTGTGCTGTTCGCGAATGATCTATTTATCTATTTATTTAAAAATACTTTCAACCTCACAAGGGATTTTAACAGGACTGAGCGCACAAATATTAAAAAGTACATGCATCTTGCGTAGAACATCATAGTAGATCATTCATATAAATATGCTTTATGTGTGGTACTTATTAGAAAGGAAAAGTAAAACATTATACATATAACACTTGTTACACAAATACACAAGGATAACAAAATTGACATAACCGAGACACCCTAAATTATTAGTCGCGATGTAAAAGAGAATCTAGCTGCTATAGAAATGGAGTGATAATAGTGCTGTTAGTAGTGAATTTTAGTAGACCGTGTTTGCCCCTCCGCTAACTTTCCGCTACGAAGAAACCGCCACTGTACCCGCGTGGCGATGGCCGTGGCTGTAGAGTTCTGGGTAGCGGAGGGGTTTAGCGGAGGGGGAAACACGGTCTACTAAAACTTCCTATTATTAGTATGATCGAGTTGGTTCTAATCAAAAGAAAGAGTACCAGAAACAGCCATTTTTGAAGGCATATTTGGGCAGTGTTTTGCTGTGCTTATGTCGAGTCAGCCTAGTGTCAGAAAATGATAACACATAGACTTGTCCATTTTTAAATAATCTTAAAGTAGGAAATAGAAGAACTTAAGCCTAAGTTGTTTAGCTTTGTTAGCTATGATTAAGGGACCAGCTTTCTTTAGAAGTTCGCTAGGAGAGTCCCTGCGCCTATATCTATTGGAGATACATTTTATGGCTTTACGCCATATATTTTCAAGTTTAGTTATGAGTGACAATAATAATCCATCCAGAAGGGGAACAAAGGGGACAAAGGACAAACACAAATCTCCAACTACAGCTAGGTGACTGGTACGCAACCGGAAAAATCCGCCTGGTTTTTGTATCGAAAGTGGGACCTCTCAATTTCCTGTGGAGCGCTGTACCGACTGAGCTAGCCAGGAGCGAGGTAAGCTATTAATGCGGGAAGTGTTCACTTGGAAAAAAAGATAGGTGAGGGGGAAGGGGGGGGGGGGGAACTGCACCGCTAGTACAAAAGCGCTATTTTTGCTGCGCGAGTTCTTGTGCAAGCGAGGGATTCTTCAGAACAACGTTTTTGTGCCCTGGCCTTTGCCAGAGCCTAACCCAACTGGTGAGACGTCTGCCTGACAAAACGTCGTGTGGTTTGAGTCTGATTATCTTGTCCTGGATGGGTTCGCTGGACTCGACCGGCTACCACCGACAGAGCTTTCAATGAGGTGAGCTGGCTTGGAGCTGGCTGCCCTAGGCTGCGTTAAGGCGAACGCTGGGCCCAGCGACGTATGCCCCATAGAAGATGCACCTCGGAAAATGGCGCTACCTTCTTATCACGATGGCTCGCGACCACCGCGGTTTATTAAAATGAACATAATCTTTTTGAAATGTATCTTTGGTTAAAAAATGTACGCGGAAAACGAAATCAAAACTTAAAAAAAAAGCGTCTGCATAACGACGGCATTTTTGTTGCCAAAGGATTTCGTCTGCGTGTCGTCTGCTTTCTTTCGCTGGTCGGCTGCGCATTCCGACGCTGCACCGGACGCCATCAATACGCGCGTCAGACGCGCCCCCGCAACTCGACTTCATCGTCTACGTCGGCGCCCGCCGTTGATCCTGGCAAGTTTCTTGACCCCATTTTTTACAGAAAGAGAGCTGCGCTTTCTAATTTTACAAGAAAATCCGACCTGTGAAAAACGCCTTTGACGAAAAGTTTAGATTGCTACGTGCGGGCGTCGATTTTTGTGGTTCATTTTAGATCGAGCCTGGGGACTTGGGACACCCTATATTTCATATCAGTTTCTTTTTTTTTTTAGGTAACTTTTCTGTCAATGTTGTTGCTGTCAAGGAAAAAGAACGAAAAGGAAAAAGAGCGACAGAGAGAAGTAGAAAAAAGAGTAAACGAAAATTGGGTATTAAGAAGTCGAAGTGAGCTGTCTAATTTAACCCCGGCCTCAGGAACTCTATTTCAGTGTTGGATGACCTAACAGAAGTGGAGGTAAGTTTCAAACAATTGACTCCGTAAGTGTGACGTCATGGGTCCAAACAAACCGTTGCTAGGGTCGTTGTTATGGACGAATACATGTGGTTCAGTTTTGCTACGAAAACCCGACCATTCAAAAATCAGGAGTAGAATTTAAACTTCTAAAAATCACAGATATAGAAAGCTTGAATGCCATACATGTTTCGACAGAAGTGTGCCAGTAATCGCTTGTTTCTGAAATATTTACGACTGCAACTTCCGGCCCTCAAGGTGCCTGCAGCACACGACGAATGCAAGAAGTATGCCGTCTGCGACACGCCGGCCAGCCAAACTGGGGCCGTCGCTTGAATTGTGTGAATAAAGACGATATTCTGATATTGAATTTGCTTGAAATAAAATAAGTTTCAGACACTTATAAGCATTCATATTGGGGTGCGATAAAAAATATGGTTTATCGAAAGTCCGGGCGGCGATCAAGATGATCGTCTGCTAAAAGATGGCATTGCACCCGTGAGAAAAGCACTACAGGCTATCGGTTGAGATCCCAAATTTTGTTTGCGGACTCGCGCTATGGGAGGGTGCTTCGTACCTGGTTGTAACCATCGCGTGGAGAAAGATTCTTGCATTTTCTTCAGATTTCCGCAAGACCCCAAAGCGCGAAAGAGCTAGATAAAAAAAACTGACAGTTGCCTTGATATAAACAAGGGCCAAACAAACCGAGAGCACGTAAAACCCATATTCTGTTCGAACATAATATCCTAGAATATGGCGCTATATTTATATAATATTACTATAATTTTGATAAAGTACTTGCATGCAAGTAGTAGTGAGAGTAAAATCCAGCTCAAACTTGCAGCAGTCTTACACTACTATGGTTAAACAGCGTTGAGAAGTATGCCTGTGTCCATGCGCTATCCGGTTATTTTGTTTATGCTTATATATTTACCATTGGTGATGTTTTTTCATTGTGCTCTTCATATGTTCTCCTGTTCGGACTAGCTTTTTTTTTAATTAAGTATTTAGTACAGTTCTCAAAAATAGTAATAATAAACGACTTACCTTTACGGCGTATGATTTGTTTCTCATGCTGGCCTGCACTACTCCGGTAATGCACTTCAGGTCGTCGTCGTAACTGATCTGAATGACGTGGTTTGATTTTACGGCATTTTCACCTGTCTAAACTAGGCTGGGCTCTTCACAGAAAAAAAACACACATTGCAGAGGCCACTACGGCCGTGGCAATGCACTTGGTTTTGTCGCTCATTTACCGACGCAATTCAATGAAGACGCCCACTGCAACAAAGGCCAGCAAATCTAGCGTGTTGTCTGCTACCAAAGCAAAGCGGAGTGTAATACTTCAGAAACGGCTTTCATCGTTGCAATACGACACTGAGGCGACAAGAACATCTTCATAATTAGATATCAAGAAGTTAGGTTGGTTACAAAAAATTATTTACTTAGTTGTAAGCAAAAATCTAGCCTCATGTGGAGTCTCCGTGCATTAGTCCATAGCAACGTCCCTTGCACCGGTTTGTTTGGACTCAGACGCCATGTTGTGACGTAGTCACTTACGGGGTCAATGACCGGCCTTCCGATGGGACTCAATTATTTTCCTGCCAAGTTTGTGCTTGTGTCTCCCGATAACTCGGGTTGCATGGAGGCGTGGCTTACAGTCCAAACAAATGCGGTAATGCTCCATAACAGTCGGCTCCAGAACAAAGCATCCAGTTACTCTCTCCACGCTATTGTTATGCATAACCGCATCTGTTTGAATTGTGATCCGCACATTCAAAGCAACCCGATTTATCGGGAGACACAAGGCAAGAGTTGGCAGATAAATATTTGAGCCCTAGAGGATGGCCGGTGATGTTTGAAACTGCCTCGTCTTCCCTTAAATTATCCAAGACTGAAGTAGAGCTTCAGGGCTGGTTTTCTCGAAGCGATGGCAAACCCATTTTGGTAAACCACGGTGCCTAGGAAGGAAAAAGTACCTAGGTACTGTAATCAACGGCTGGATATAGAACAATAATTATTTTTGATTGGGTAGTAAGATGCGTCATCTGTCGGTGAAACAAGCGTCATTTTGTTTATCCTCTTTTTCCGCTGGTTGTTATCGATCTAGTATGGTTTAATGCTATACGTTTTTGCCTCTGTTCGCAAACCCCCGATGCTGACGCTTGGTTCATTTTCAATTGACGTTTGCGTACAGGACACTATTGTCTGCTACCTTGATTTCTCTACCTGCACACCTGCGTTTTGCTACATATCGCAATAAGACGAACGATAATCCTAATATCACTTTTAAAAACGAAAAAAAAGCGAAATGATGATCTCGTCAACTTTCTTTGTGGTAAGTATTTGTTTATTTCTCGTTTTTTCGACTTCTGCAGATGACATCGGCAAGGTTGGTTCGTATACCGCGCTGCCCGTGTCCCACTAGAGCGACTGACGGAGACAAAAGACAGCGACAAGCCTCAAACCCATGCAGCATGCTCGCGATGGTACCTTTGACAGGCGTGTAGTCGTTCGGTGCTCGTGAAGTAAGCACGAGCGATTGCAAGCCTGCCAAAGACACCCTCGCGTGCATGATGCTCGTGTTTGAGCATAGCTCCTTTATTCTACAAAGCCTCTCAAATCGCGAAAGACTCTGGTTTGGGGCTTGTCGTTGTCTTTGTTTCTGTATGTCGCTCTAGTGGGACACGGGCATTACGTTACGTTACGACGATTCCATCGTTGCCACGGCAACTCACCGTCATAGCTCGTCGTCACCAAAACATTCGTGTCTCGACTATCGCGTGCCAGGCTATCTCTTTGAACTGGTAGCCACACTTAATACGAAGCACGAATTTTCCGGTGACTTTTGTAACCTAACGTAAGAAAACGGGTAGGTGTGAACAAGCCTTAAAGCTAAGCTTCTCGTCACCGTTGAATTGCTGGCCACCGGGGATATGTAGAAACCTCGATGCCGTCGGCATACTGTCGGCGCACTGCGAACAAAAAAACAGTACAATGTCCCAGCTGTTCACCCGGAACGAAGGCTTTATCAAAAATAACCCCTTTCTCCGCAGAGTAATCGCTGCTCACGAGTTGGCGTGCATAGCGTAACAAATTAAACGTGTTAGCATAAATATTTACCAACACTTGTTCGGAAAACATTTTTTTACTCACCATAAAAACACTTACAAGGCTTATGTACCGTCATATGTCTTGGATCCCGGACAGCTGAAGAGTGATGCGTTCGCGCAATGCTGCCGTCGGTTAGTTTAGAAGTCCGTCTGAACTACCGCTTTGCTTGACGTGCTAATAGGTTGATGGTGCGTCATTAATATAACAGCCGGATCGAAATGAATGTTCAGCAAAACCAAGAAGAACTATTAGCCCCCATTAAGCGACGTCGCTGCCATTTTGCTTGTAGGTACTGCTCCTCCCTCGGCGCCCCTGCTCTCCCAGTCACGTGACCTAGAATTCCCCCTTCTAGGGACAATAGTTAACTTTAACCCACGGTTCGCGTTCGAGAAAACGGGCCCTGGGGAAGGAGTTTAAGTAGTCAGTTCGCTTCGATTCCTGCACTACTCCGCATTCTTTTCTATTTTTCTATAAATTTCCTTCGTTTTACTTTATTTTCGTTCCCTTCCCTTAACAGCAACGTTACCTCAACTGTTTCTTCAGGTTCTTCTTCTCTTTTTTTTCTCTTCATTAACGGTCTTTTCTTCCGGGTTTCTAATTTTTTCCGACGGTTTCTTTCTTATCCGAGGAATTTTGGAGTCAGGGAAAGACAGGGCTGACGCATTGAGGGTAGCATTATTAAATGTCGGTTGCTTGTTAAAAGAACTGTACTGTCTGTCTTCATCCCTGCATGTTTTATTATTTCTTGTTTTTCAAATAACTTTTACCAACCCGCTCTAAGCTCATTTTGGTTAATATAAATCACGATTTTTAGGCAGTAGTAATGAGCACACAGAAATGTCGTTACTTTCTGTAGCCAAAGCACTCATAGTATCTTCATTGACTGAACACGCTCGCTATTTTCAGTGATTGACTCTTACAGTGTACCGATGATAAGTAGGCAATCAGTAGTTTTGGATATGTCTTTCTGATATCGTATCCTGCTTAGACTAGGCCAGCGATCGGCTAACTGCCAGCATTTACATAAAAACCTCGCCATCATCTCAACACTGGCACAATAGCATAGCCCCTAAAAAGCGAAGCCAACGCTGTGAACAAATTTAATGGTTTGTGTCATCAGGAAAACTCTACCATGAAAGGGTTTTGACTGGGGTGGGATAGTTAAAAGAAAATATATGACGCACATTTTACTATTAGCAGAGGCCGGTAAAACTAGCCGGGAAAAAAAAGTCAGCGGGTGATATTTGCAGATAATGTTTTTTCCACCAAGCTGAGGAGCCTCCGGGAGATTAATGGCCTAGTTACAAAGGCACTCTTAACCACACTTAAGTGTGACTGGGGTCAACCTTAACTACGGTTAAGGGTATGCGTGTAAATTTATGGTATTGTTAGCAGTCACTACTAATCAAACTTAACCGCAACTGAGTTTTAGGATCCGTCGGGCACCCTTAACGGCAGTTAAGTCTGACCTCAGGATAGCCAGGCTGTTCCTCCTTACTTTATTTTTTCTTCTTGCGTGTAAGTAATGTGTTTGTCACTTTAAATTATGCGGGAAGATAAATAATAACAAAAGAAAAAAAATCTAGAGTGAGCGCATAACGAGTCACATTTATTTATAGGCCGTGTTGCCGCATCCTTTATTGGCGTCCTTTGTGTTCCCCAACGCTCCATTCAGCCGCGCAGTAACATCAGTAACAGCGCAACTGGCGGAACCGCAGGCGGAGAGAACGCCGTTATTTACGAGCTGGTTTATGCCTCGAGGCCGCAAGGGGAGGAAGACCGACACCTACTAGAGTCAAGGCCGGACCGCTTCTTCCGTGACGTCACGGTGGGAGGCGATCGAGTCGGGCCGGGCGCCTCGGGATAGCGCTGATATGAAGGCATCGCGCGTGATTATACCCTCGTAAAAGAACAAGTATTTGTTAATACAAACATGTTCTATTATTTATATTGTAGTTTAAAAATAACAGATGGTCTAGTAAACAAATATTATTGCACGCGAAGCGATTGGACTCCGCGCCACATTCATAGCTACGAATTTTTATTAACGCAGACACGTTTTATTTCTTAGAATGACAGGAACTGTCATTCTAAGAAATAAAACACTGTACACAGGCAAATTATTTGGTCAGGAAACATTGAGGTGCAGTGTAAGAACAATACGCGTATAACGATGCTTCGGGAAAGAGGGGTTGCTTTGAAACAAATTTCTTTTAGTAATGTAAATATCGCTCGGAAGAACAGATGTTTTGTAAACAATAATTCTCATAAAATTGCATGAAACCGACTGATGCGACGTGGCAAAACAGTTCATAGTAGCAATGTAATGCATACGAAACAAAACGCACAAGGAAAGTATTGCCTACAAAAGAAATAACGTGTTGTTGAGGAATTTTGTTTCTTTCAAAGAAAAAACAGCATAAAAGTTACTATATTACTGGGAAGAAAAATGTCGGCGACTAAAATTAGAGAAACATTATAGTTGAAAGAGTTGATATCCGCCTCAATATTCCTTGTTTATTTTCTTATTTATTCAAAGTCAATTCGGTTAATCAAGTTCATCGCGGCTTTACTACTTAGACGCTTATGAACGCTCATTATTTTTATCATTTATCACCCAACAACATATTGTTTTGAGTCAAATGGCTATCTTGCACCAAAACCGATGCATCAACAGAACAGCAAAACCTTCCTGAGCTAGTAGCTCCGGCGAGAGACGGAGGTCTCGATAAAAACAAAGATACGGAAGCGTCACTCTATCGCGTAGCGTCCCATACGAAAAAAAAAATGGCATAAAGAGTTCTTACCTTTTAAAGGTATCCATGCAGCCAAGCCATTGCCATAAGTAATTTCGATACTATTACTTCAAACAACGGCCGATTGATGACTCTCCTCATCGCTCGAGAGACTTCGTGCAGTCTCGAGCCACAGCCGAAACAGAACACAGAAGCCGTAGCATAAAAAATTACAGACAAACCTGTCACACATGACATTAACGGAAGAAGCAAGCCGCAAACGCTGCATGAAGGAAAGCACTTTGAGCTCCATGGTAACGTTTTATGCACATCGTCTTCTTCTGCAGACGTCTCGATGTTCTTTGTAGACGCTCGAATCTCACAAGCACGCGAAATAACTATCAGAAAGAAACGATTGAATACCCGGAGTTGACACCCATGCGGTTTCAACCGGTTTCAACTTTCAAGCCCAATGGCGGCGGCAACCGGCAGTCGGTCTCTGGGTCAAGGCGCTACTTTCGTTCCTTTCGTTGTAGAAAATATACAAACTTGCAATACCATACCTCAGAAATAAAATATATCTATAGCGTATTTTTTTACTATAAAGATGCAAAATTATAGAAACGGGTGAACTTAAAATTATATTTAGAAACATTTGCAATACAGCGGTAGGACTTCAGCGGCGTTAGGGTAGCCGACTGACCGGAATTAAAGAAAAGCTGAAAATTGGAAAAACACCGAGGAGAAGCTTTAGGAGAAGCCCACACTTCCAGGATTGCCTCCTCCTGACGTTGGTGACGTCATGCCTCCTAGCGCTACGGACCGAAAGACGCAGTTTGTATGTTCATAGCCCTCCTATTTTTCTGGGCAGTTTCCCCCGCACCCGCGTAGGCGTCGGCCTTGCCCTCGAGCGAAAAACTCACGTCCGGAGTCGTGGACGATGCGCGCGTGTTTTATGAACGTGTCATAAACTCTACTCCGTTCCCAGCTAAGCTAACAGAGCGGTGGGAGCTAGGCGGACGTCGGAGCAATCAACAGCTTCCCTTTTCTATCCCAACCCCGCTCTTAGTTCGCGGGTATGCGGTGTGAGCCTGCTCACGTGGCGAGCGACAGACCTAGAGCTGGCCCAACGAGCACGTAGCTTCCAACGCACCGAGAGCTTTGGGAGTGAATGGAATAGGGTGTCGTGCCGACGTATCATTCGTTCGTCGAGCGCTCGGAAGCTACGCGCAGTGACAACTATTTGCTCTGGCAGTTTGTTACTCCGCACTTGCTTTGCGGAGGCTATCTTCTCACCACGATGGATAGACATCCTGCCACTTATAAACAGCCGCAGAACGCGCGAGAGTAGATGAAACATTACGTGAACGATCTAGTGTTTTCTCATTATTTATTTTTATATTTGGAGTCAGGATGATAAGTATTTAGAAAAACGTTGTTGTTTTGTTTCGTCTCTCATATACGGATCACTGAGTTTTGTCACGCTCTCGGTGACGCCTAAATTTCAGCGTTTGCAAGATTGTACAAAACTGAAATTTTACAAAATATAGGTGCTCCTTGTCACTATTTAAACAACTGTAAAACGTGAATATAGAAAATGTAAGAAATTCAACATAAAAAAAACTATCCCGCTTTTTTTAGGTGAATTACGCAGGACATTACAAATAGTGAATCTGTGTAGTCTTATTTTCGTAATATTTTGAACGCAAAAAATACTTTTTAAAGATTCGCCACTGCTTTGAGCGAACAAAACAGTTGCTCGCTATAAATTATTTTATATAAGGTAGGCATTCCCAAATGTAACAATAATACATTTCAAGAGTCGTTCATTCTTTAAAACTTCTGTGGACTGGAACCATCTTCCCGGACCGATAACCACAATTGTTATTGATCATCTATTATAAACTGCCATCAATAATCTATACTTTTCCGACTGATTATCAAAGTGTACTAACCCCTCCTCCTCTGTAATACCAATGGCCCTCAGGGTATTTTAAGTAAATAAATAAATTAAGTGTTTTCGCAGAATCTCTGCTGCCATGGTGGTCCTTATGAGGCTGCTGAACTCCATTCCTTTTTCGTTCACACTACCTTTGTGTTTTGTTTCCCTGATTCGTATTTTATTTTTACAGCGGTAGCTGTTAGTGCCCCTTCTCGGCAAAAATGCTCATGTACGAGCGCAAAACCCCACTATAAAGCAGACGCACTGCTCTCCCTCTCCATCGTTTTCACACATGGCGAGGCTCTTTTTCACCCCCCTCCCTTTCCTCCACCCTCCTCATCCTCCCCAACCACCCCCGTAGAGCTTCACTGTTTCGAAAAACCCACGTGATCACAGGGAGAGTGCTCTTCGCCTGCCCATCGTTCCTGAAACATCCCGTACCCACCCGCGACGCCCTCCCTTCCTGCCCCCGGCCCCCACCCTTCCGGCAGCCGCCATTGTGTAATGCCAACGTGGTCGCGTTGTGCGGACACGCTCCCTCGCCACCCGACTGCCGCCGCCCAGCTTCCGTTCTCGTGTCTATACGTGCCTCTACAGGAAGGTTCTCGTACGTACATTCGCTTTTTTCCAGCGCAGGCGCGGTCACGAACGCCCCCGTTTCAAAGAAGCGTTAAAAGAAAAACACGTCTTGTGTTCTATTTTAACACATGCAACATCTCAAGCAATCGTTCCACCAAAGCACTTATCTCCTCACACACGTCTACTACATCTATTCCACTGGAAGCCGATAACCCATTGCAAACATTGTACAGCACACTGGCCGAAGGCAAATCTCCTTTAATATTACTTTCCACAACCCAGCAGCTATAGCAGTCAATCGTAGCACGCATTGTGGGGATGTTTTTATTGCGACTGCTCTGCTATGTTTATTCCTCTAACCCGATCGCGTAAAGTACGCCATGTTTTTATATCTTATCCTACGGTCCTCAGAAATCAAGCACCGCCGCTTGAACCGCACAATATGTAAATTACATCCTTTGCTCCATAAACGAGACCCGGAGGACTACGGGTATTGCGTTCCCGACGTCTAGGTCCTTAGGCCACTAAAGGCCTAAAGGAACGAGGGATTAGCGTCCACCCAAGATCACTTGGCAGCATCAGCTTCACGAGATGCTTTCCTGGCAATTCCTAAGCCTAAATGAACGCGGTAATTGTCGGAATGGCAACGTCTTTGCATATTTTCCCCTTCTTCGCGGGCTGGTGAATTCCTAGGCCTAACGTGCCGGAGCTGCTGCCCCCGCCGTCAAGTTTCTTTCCCTCGGTACCAGTGGGCCGAGGGCTTTCGGAACAGATCGAAACCTAAAATACACACACAATCACGTCAACACAGACATATATGTATTGGTGCGTGTATACATATACAAAAGAAGCTTCATGGTTTCGCACGCCAACGCGTGTTCAGGGCGCAAGGGTATGGTCTCGCGAGACTCTCGCCCGAGCTTGCCGAGAAAACTCGCTAATTCTCTCGGAAAAAGGCAACAGCCGATGGACGCTGACATTTCGGACAGATTTGCTCTCTCGAAAGACGATGCTGGGAATAACTTAGTCCGGGAGCCTCTTTCAATGTGGGAATCTTTCTTATCCAGTTTTTTTGTCTTCTTTTTTTTGTTCGCCTTTGTTCCGCGTTGGCTATTTTGGGTATTTAGATCTACGGTTGCTGGGTATGCCAAGTTAAACTTGAGCTTCAACTGCTACTGAGTCCTGACCTCGAAGATGCCGATGCTTTATAATGTTTTCTGTCGTATCTTTGAAATAGCAATTACCTCTCGTTATAAAACAATTTATTTACTTATTTGGAGAAGCATTAGACGGCGGTCACTCTGCCCATACGTCGTACAAAGGACAGGCTAGAGAGAAGGCGTCTTTCTTCCTTGGATGACGATCCTGCTTTCACATTGGTCGTACAAATTGTTTTTAAAGACAAGTTCGATGCCTGTATAAAGCAAACATGCTTAGAACATCCCTGATGCGTGTCGGTATATAATTATGTCATCGTGTCTACTGCGAACACTGTGTATTCGGCATGGTGTATGATCAGTGTCAGTGCGACTCAAAGGTGCCTTGAGGAGGTTTCTGAGATCGCCTAAATGTGGTGATAACTCACTTTGTTGGCTATAAGCATCCTACAAATCCCTAATAAAAAAATTAAATACGCTTACAATTCTCCGTAATGCCGAATTAGAGCGCAGCTCTTGAGGAGGAGGAGGGAGGGTACGGAGGGGAGTGTAGGTCCCTCCCCCCTCCGTACCCTCCCCTCCTCTTCGCCTGCTCCCCTCCCATCTAGCGGGAAATTTTCTCGAAATTCCTTGCTAAATGTGGCGAAAATTTCCCCGCTAAACTTAGCGGGGAAATATTCCCGCTAAATTTAGCGGGAAATTTACGGAAGATTTTCCCACTAAATTTAGCGTGAAATTTAGCAAATATTTTCCCGCTAAATTTAGCGGGGCCACTTTTCCGCTAAATTTAGCGGGAGAATTTCCCATAATGCAACGTGCGCTGTTACGCCGACGCCGACGGCGACGCCGTTCAACCCGGAAACGGGCGCCTAGGAGCTGCCGTCTAAAACGCAGTCTAAGATCGCAACACAATGGGGTCATCTCCGGCGATAGGAAGAGCATGTTCCGAAACCAGGACCACTGTCAGCCAGTAGCGAGCCAAGGATCCTAGCGCCTCCGACCGGTGGAAAAACGGACTGATATCTCGAGTGCGCACGGCTCGTTGCCCGTGCAGTCCCGACTACGATTGAACCCAGCGAGCGAGCGCTCGAGAGCTGACGACCGGATACATCACTCTCGCAAAAAACAAAAAACAGAAACAAAAAATGAAAGACGTTTACAACTCCCTGTAATGACGAAGTAGAGCGCAGCTCTTGAGGAGGAGGAGGGAGGAGGAGGGTAGGCATCTCCTCCTCCCTCCTTATCTACTCTTCCCTCTTCCTCCTCCTCAATCCCGCGCGGTGCATTATGGGAAACGTCCCATAATGCAACGCGCGCGTCACCACGGTGCATTATGGCACGTTTCCCATAATGCACCGCGCGGTTACGCCGACGGCGACGCGTCACGCCGACGCGTTATGCCGAACGCGTTACGGCTACGCCGGCCCGTCGCGAAAAAAACGTTACGCGCGACGCGTTACGGTTACGCCGATGGTGACGCGCGACGGCGACGCCAACACCGCTCAAGCCGGAAACGGGCGCCTAAGAGGTGCGCTCTAAAACAACTTAGTGCGCTGTTCTTCAGACGATTATTTCAGTATTATGCTTTCTCTCCGCGAAAAATTAACATTTTCGACTACTCTTATTTGATTATATCACCTACAAAAGCCTATCCATTTTCTAATGACAGCGTTTTCAAACTCAACCGAATGTCGCGTTTTCATTGGTCACATGTCGTTCTGGCTGCCGGAACAATACTCCTCCCATCGCCGCACATAACCTTGGTGTGTTGGATCTTTGATTGCTTTTTAATAGAGAAATTGGCCGCGTATCGTCATGATTTAGAGAGCTCTAGGATGCTTGCAGCCCACAGAGGGAGCTATCGCCATATTTATGCGATATCAGAAACCTCCTCAGGGCACCTGTATGGGACTTGGTTTCCCATACTTAGTTGAGTTTTACACATGGGAGAACACCTTCATAAAATGTACCACAAATAACCTTGCAGAATTAAGTTATGAGATACTCACTTACAACTCCGGGGCTAGGTGAAATGCACCCTAGTTTTGTACGTCATCTTCATATAGATTGCCAGAACATGCAGATGCTCAAGACATTATTTGCGTGCATTGATTTTTTCTCTTAACATGTGCAAGCCATCCCGCCTCCCCCCTTCCCCCCTTCCCTTACCCCATGAATCGCCCGACGGTTTAGCGTTCCTGAAGTTGGACGAATACAGTAAGAAAAATCAAATCAAATCAAATCAAGTTTATTTGTTGTCACATTTTACATGACAACAGGAACTCGGATAAAAAGCTGCTAAACAGCAGCTTGACAAAGGTCAAGCATCCTAGAGCGCCTCTGTGCAATTCGCGAGAGTTTTAAGCACAATTTGATTACAACTAAAATTTGGACTACAACTACACAGTGTAGAGAGACGAGTACAAACCAATGCAAAAGCCTGATTTATACAATACTATATTTGATGCAAACACATAGACGAAAAATACACAGGCAAGTGAAAGAAAAAACACGACCCATTTAAGCAATGATACAATCGTACATGAAATACATCCTATTCATAACAAAAACATCTGCAGTATTCAAAAATCCCATAAAGAAGTAAGTCCTTTTAATTCTCTATGTGATAGTGATTTTAGATGTTGACCCTTTCTATACGAACTATTTAACATGGTGGACAGCCTGAAATGAAGCGTCTGATTTAGGTAATTTGTACGCGTTGGGCGAATCATTCAGGGCTCATTTTGTCTTAGGCTGCGTAGGATGATGCGATGTTTTAGGTTGGCTAGTTTAATGAAGTGAACGTTATTGTGTTGAAGAGCCCTGTGATACGTTGACAAAAGCTTGTAAGCACACATTTGCTGGACAGTTTTTACATTTAGGAATTTAAATAGTGATTTAAGTGGGATGAAGAAATAGAGTTCCTGAAATTGCACGTACTGCCTTCTTTTGTAATAGATGCAACTTATTAAGATTACTTTTTGTTGTGGTGCCCCATATCAGGGTAGAGAAAAGTAAGTGGGAGCAAATTAACGTATTATATATAGTTAATTTATTTCGAGTAGGAAGTGAAGTTTTAATTTTATTAATTAGGCCTACATTTTTAGATATTTGTGCTTGCACAAAGTCTATGTGAGCGTTCCAGCTCATATCAAGAGAAAACAACACACCCAGAGTTTACATACAGTCTTTGAACTCAATTTCTTCATTGTTTATTGTAAGGTAAAATAAAATATTTACTTTTTTTTTTTTTTTTTGGGGGGGGGGGCTTAAACAATATAGCTTTGGTCTTTTTAGAGTTTAATTTTAGTTTGTTGTTTAGCTTCCAGACGGCAAGTTGTTTCAGCACTTCATGCACTGTAGCAATAGAAGTACAACAAAGATTGTTATAGGAGAAAACAATTCATGTATCCTCAGCGTAAGTGATCAGATTTACATCACCGTAGTGATATATGTCCTCAAACGTACTTTATGACGTCCCTTCCACAAACTCCAAGCAAAGCGCCCCTTAACCTTTTCCCTAAATCCACCAATTCCAGTCTGGTTCGACAGTCGTGTCTGCTTCGCCAGGTTGCGAAGCAAGGCGACGAGTTTGATAAATTTCTAATACATGTATGGACCACCTGCTACGGTTTATGCTTTGTGTATTCGTCCGTGTGTAGGGAGGCGGGGCTCGTAATCCTCTCGGGATAAATGGACACGATCAGACAGGGTGGGTTCGGGAGACACAATAAATATATATAAAAGCTCGACGTATACCGGGAACCCTGCGTCTAGCTTTCTCTCTTTCCCTCTTTTTCTCTTTTCCCCAATTCAGATAAGGAAGGAAAAGAGAGAGAGAATGAAATGCGCCATTGTTAGGATAGTGTTCAAACTCACTCCGCGTTTAACTGTTTTGGAACGTGGCACGCTTTGTTTTTTTATTTCTATACTTTCCATCAGTTAAAACTTTTTGTCCAAGTAATTATTTTCTGCTAGCCAACCACCAACAATCAAAATTTTATCTGATGGGCGGATAGATCCCTCAATGTGTTCAAACAACCGATCAGCTTTGGGTTGGCTTGGGATCGACTGGAGCTCGTCTTTACTTCGATTTCAGCTCGAACTCGGCTAGGTTTGGGATCTAGACAGCGGACTACGTCGGCTGCTTCCAATCTTGCTCAACCTCTTCCCCAACTCTGGGTCTGGGCGCAGATGCGAGCGCCATCTGTGACGGAGGATGATCGATACTTATTGGACTCCCGAGCGAACGTCCTCTTCCCTTCCTCTCTCTCCTTCCACACCCTCACCTCTTCTTCTTCGTCCGCTTTTTCTTCTTGTCGCGTCTCAAGATGGAGTCAAGGAGAGGACGCCATGTTGGACTGCGACAGTAGCAGACTTGTACGATAATCATTACAAGTGATCAAACTACAGGGTGTCCCCCGAAAAAAGTTACGATGTTTTTTGTTTTTTTTAATTTCAAAAATAAACTATGCATCACCGAACTTTCATTCTCCGCCCAAATGAAGCGCTAGAGATCCGAACCAGATGTCAAAGTTTGAGCACGAGCCCATATCTTATTCAAAAATCAGGGCTGATTTTTTGAAAATTTGAAATGGAAAATATGGCCCATTTTTGCCTGTTTTCGGTTTCTGACGCCAGAGAGCTCCGTGTATTCGGAAGATCCGTCGGTAGTCATTTTCCCATTGAAATTGTCAAAAAATCACTTGTAACTTTTGAATACGCTAAGGGTTAGTGCTGAAATTATGGCATCTGTTTTGGACCTCTAGCGCAACACTTCAGCGAAAAATGAGCGTTCGGTGATGCATAGTTTAGCTTTGAGGTGAAAAGAAACCTCGTACATTTTTGGGGAACACCTTGTACTTGTAAGTGATGACTTCTTGGAGCACTTAACCGAGAATACTGGTAACTGTAGTTGATTACTTTTTTGAGTAATGTGTACAAGACTGGAGAGTAAAAATGTGACGTTCTCCAAAAAGAAAATGTTCCGAGAAGGGCACTGTCAAACGTTGATAACAGGCTAACTTTATGTTAGCCTGTATTATGTTTACTCCCTATGCTTTTTGATTCGCTGTAGGCGTCCTTATCGGAGAATGCAGCAATCTGATTGGCTGTACAACGATAATTAGGTCCTCCGAACCCACCACGCCTGGGTTTTTTAATCAGCCAGTGACTACGGCTTCTATTATATTTTTAATTTTAAATTGTCTGGATTTTCGTTGTTTCAAAATACGTGTCTTGAGAAAACGTCTCCTCTTGGGGGGTGCGGGGTTGAAAAGAAATTGTTGTGGACGCTTGTTTTTTTGGGGGGAAAGTGCGTTGTTTGTTGGGGGTTGGAAGTGAGAAAAATTGGAAGGGAAAGAATCGAGTCATTGTTCGCTTCTTGTTTTTGAGCGGCTTGGGCGCGAAAGTTTTGGCTGAACAAAAAAAGTTTCTCCGGAGAAGCGAGGAAGGGAGTGGGCTTAAGTCGTTGACAGCTTGCGCTTCGGCCGTTCTTCTCCCTTGGTGTTGGAGCTCGGCGCAAATTAAGTTTGTTTCTTTTGGAGGGGGAGGGGGGGGCGGACACGGGAAATGCGATTGGGATTATAAGAGAACAGCTTCCTCCGAGAAGTTTGTCACCTCGGCTTTACCCTTCCCTTGGAGTGTGTCTGTGTGTGTGGGGGTGTGTCTTTTAGCGCAAGGTGCGACGTTATCAAATATCAGTTTTTGGATCGTGATTTGTGAGTCGAAAGCGTGATAGATGATTAGGGCGTCAAATGAAAACAAGCTGTTTCATGTTTTATAGTGAGATAATCATTTTACAGGTTAGAATTTTGCGGCGGTTTTCAACCAACTTGAAATGTGAAATAGCCAACGGTGATTTTATTTATAAGACTCGGACAAACATACAAATCGCCCCCACAGTGGATGTCCCCCTTGTAATAATTGATAAATACTCAGCTTATAAATATCAGTAAATAGGTGAAAAAATTATCGGGCGTACGACATAATAAAAATAATGTAGAACGTTCAATGTTTTCTTGTTTTATTCTATCTGGGTTTCGTGACAGTAGATTATAGGTCAAAAACGAAGAAATCATATTTTGTGTCCTAATTCAGGAAATTGCTCCCATTCTTTACTTGCTCAGTGAACAGGTTGATGTATCACTATCTCAGTTGCGAGTTCGTAAAAATCTACGCCATTTCTACACGATGAACATAAAAGCCTATTAAATATACCTAGACTTTCCCATTCTCGGAACACAGAGGTGTATTTAATTCAAGGGGCAGTGATCTTATTATATTCTAATAATGGTGTTTAAACGAAAATAAATTCATGTTGAGTGCATATTGCGGTTTTCCAGAATAAGCAAAAGAAAAGCAAAACAGCACGTAATAGAAAAGCCATGTTGTGTAAAAAGGAATGTACACACGCAAGAGTTTCTTTTTCTCTTTTTTTAATTCAAGGGGAACTGAGATTGCAACGGCATAACATATCCCTCGGTTATACAACTACCTGTCGTGGGAACATCCTTACGCGTAATCTTCATATGTATATGATCCATGAAAGTCGAGGCAAAAAACAAAACAAAAAAACGATATAGGAGGAACAACGATGCAAAAGAAAGTCGAAATCTTGGAAAGGCAAATAAAATCAAGTTTATAATTTTGAACTCCGTCTTGCAAAGGAATTATGCGTCTTGCGTTATCTGGGACAACGAACTTATCCTACATTGTACCCTAAATCTAATCTGGCTCCTTCCTGTTTACTATGTTTTTTAAGGTTTACAGTAGAATATGCAACGTTCTCAATTTCAAGATTTTCAGCCCTTTTATGTCAACAAACAAGCGCACAAACCAATTAACGTCAACGCGCCGATATTATATGTAAATATTTAGGCAGACGGCGTGCCAGCGTATTTATTATCTTCCTTTGTTTTTGTTTTGGTCTGGCAATATTCTGTGTGATTTTTTTTTGCGTGAATGGTTTTTATTATTATTATTATTCAGAGATGC
Source organism: Ixodes ricinus (assembly GCA_037355805.1). NCBI lineage: Eukaryota > Metazoa > Arthropoda > Arachnida > Ixodida > Ixodidae > Ixodes > Ixodes ricinus. The sequence continues at coordinate 19,498 of JAZHYW010050810.1, forward strand.
AATCTTGGAAACGTATAATTCCAGAGCGAACCGTCTCACTTTGAGTATAGTTACAACAAAGAGAAATAGAACAATCAATTCGCCATCTTTCAGAGGAAAAAGAGGGAAGATACGGCGTTGCCAACATATCTGCTTGTTTCGTATATAATGCTCAGCGCCTATGTGTTTTGCTTCTAATGCCATTTTATTTATGTTTTTTTTTACGAGTGGCACAATTTTTAACGTGTTGCCTCAACCTAGATATGCTCCATTTCGTACCTTTCTGTTTTTTTGTTTTTTTTTTGCTATTGCCGCCGTTGTGCTTTTTTGCAGGGTTCTTTGCACAGCTTAACAGTAGATACCCCTCAAACAAATGAAACATTGGAGCCTGTCTTAGCAGAAGGAATTATTGCTCGCGCATTTCTGAACAAAAGCAAAGTTTTGACGAAGCCCGTAGTGTAGAAATCCTTATGAAAAAAAAAAGAGGCTTGCCCTAGTCTCTGGCATGTCCATATCGTATCCTTTCAAGCTTGCTCGCATTTCCCAATCACTTTTATTGTGTAATTATTTTCCGGCTTCGTAGCAGAGCTGTATCGAAGCAGATGGAAAACAAGATCTGCGAAGTAAGACAAAAACGGGCAATGTTATTTTCCAAAAAACTTTTAGATACGACACTTTTGCAAATCAAATAATATAACGTGACAACCGCTACGAAGGAAGGGAGACTATTGGAGATTACTGGGTTGGTCGTGGAATATGTTCGTCTAGTCAGGGTAATCTTAGGAAAGGCGGGGCATAGTTAATTACGTCGGCGCTTCTCGTTTCGTGATTGGTCCTTCGACGTTCTAATCGGCAAACACCGCAATTCTATTCAAGTTGCAGAGGCAGAATGAGGCTGCGAACTAAGCACGCCTTTCACCTTTTAACCTCTCAGCAACCAAACACTATGCAGAGCGAAACTGAGGGTGAGGAGGAGGTGAGAACGTCGAAGCGTCGAGCTCTGATTGGAAGGATGAGTGAGTAGACGCAAAGGCCAGCTGCCCTTGTGTCTCTACCTACCGTTTCTTTCCGATCACGGCCGCAAACAAGTGCGTCATCTGCACCTTGTCTCGCGTTCAAACTCCAGACTCCGGAGTTCGACGTTCGAAAGCGTTCCTAGCCTTAGCGTCTACCCACTGAATCCTTCCAATCGGAGCTCGCCGCTTTGACATCCCCGCGCGATCTAATCTCCCCCTCCATCATTGTTTCCCTCAATCTTCCATCGCGACGGGATTGTCGCTAGTCTGTTATCGAGCTCTTGTGTTACCCTCTAGTTGTCCTTTTGAGGAAGGTGAAGTGCATAGTGTTTTGTCAGCTAGGTAGAGTAGAGTCACGCTTAGTTATGATTAGAAGAAACGAAATATTGTCACGAATGGACAGGCGAGGAAACAAAAGAATAACTGGAAAACGGAAACGTTTAATGGGGCGAACTTGTGCCCAAAAATAAAAAGGAAACAGAAAGATAACAGCAGAGCGTCGCGGGCGTCGAAGTCGGCGAAAGAGCAGAGTCGAACGCTGGGGCGAAACTGACTCCGGCTGTGCCACGCGGAGCCCCTTTTGTACACGCGTGGGCTTCTGGAACATTCGGCGTAGAAGGTTCGGCGCGTAGAACATTCTAACCTCGAACATAGCAACACGGTTCTCGAATTTACCAGAACATTACATTAGATGTCAACAAAAAGGCGTCCCCGCGGCCAGGAATCGAACCCTGGCTTTTCGCGTGGAAGGCAGGCGCTATAACCGTTAGGCCACGCGCGCGCTGCCTACTTGGCCAGCTGCGCGCGCGGCATTACTCCCCCCTTTAAAAAGTGCATCGCCCCGATGCAGCACAAAACAAAACAAAGCAAACAAAAAGAACGGTAAGCTAAAGAGTCATTTGGAACACATAAGGTCCACAGTCCTATCGAGCGTAGTACGGCTTCATGCGCACGACGTGGACGACTTCTGGTCGTGGAGGGCGGCGTGATGAAGTCCGTGTTCCGTCGGGCATCACCTCGTAGTTCAGATCCCCGAGTCGACGAAGCACTCTGTAGGGTCCGAAGTAGCGCTTCAAGAGTTTTTCGCTGAGACCACGGCGGCGGATCGGTGTCCACACCCACACCCTGTCTCCGGGCTGGAAGTGGACGTCCCGGCGACGAAGGTTGTACCGGCGAGCATCGACACGCTGTTGATCGTGGATTCGAAGGCGGGCTAGTTGGCGTGCCTCTTCTGCTCTCTGACTGACCGCATGGGCATCGTCGCATCCGTCATCCACTGGCTCATGGGGCAGCATCGCGTCCAGCATTGTCGTCACTTTTCTGCCATGCACCAGCTCGAACGGTGTAAACCCGGTTGTTTCTTGAACTGCGGTGTTGTAGGCGAACGTGACGTATGGTAATACCTCGTCCCACGTCTTGTGCTCTACGTCGACGTACATGGAGATCATGTCGGCGATGGTCTTGTTGAGCCGCTCCGTTAGCCCGTTGGTCTGCGGATGGTACGCGGTGGTCCGACGATGGCTGGTGTGGCTGAGCCGAAGGATCTCTTGCGTGAGCTGAGCTAAGAACGATGACCCTCGATCGGTTATCAAGACTTCGGGGGCGCCATGTCGAAGGAGAATAGATTCGACGAAAAACTTGGCGACTTCCACCGCTGTTCCCGACGGAAGGGCTTTCGTCTCAGCGTATCGTGTAAGATAATCGGTCGCGACGATAATCCAACGGTTTCCTTGCGCCGATGTTGGGAACGGCCCAAGTAAATCCATCCCGACCTGTTGGAAGGGCGTAGTCGGGGCAGATATCGGCTGCAGGAGTCCTGCTGGTTTCGTCGGAGGCTTCTTACGTCGTTGGCACTCATGGCATGACCGTGTATACGAGTGGACGGTTTTCGGGAGTCTCGGCCAATAGTACTTGTCACGAATCCGGGCGAGCGTCCTGCTGTAGCCAAGGTGTCCTGCCGTCGGGTCGTCGTGGCATGCTTGAAATATTTCTTCTCGCAGGCTGGCAGGAACAACCAGCAGCCAGGCAGGGTTGCTTGTTCCGAAGTTCTTCTTGAAGAGCACGCCTTGCCGCAGACCGAAGCTTGACAAGTCTCGGGCCAGGAATCGCGGAACGGAACTTCCTTGACCTTCGAGGTGGTCGATCACGGCGCGAAGTTCGGGGTCGTCTCGTTGAAGTGCTCCCATGTCGGTATCTGTAATTGCTCCGAGAAAACGGGCGTCATCGTCGTCGTCGGTGCTGTCGGGAGGAGATTCGACTGGGGCCCTAGACAAACAATCGGCGTCATTATGCTTGCGGCCAGACTTGTGCACAATGGTCACGTCGAATTCTTGCAGTCGAAGGCTCCAGCGAGCGAGGCGTCCTGACGGGTCCTTGAGGTTGGCGAGCCAGCAGAGAGCGTGGTGGTCCGTGACGACGCGGAACGGGATGCCGTACAGGTACGGGCGGAACTTGGTTAACGCCCAGACGACAGCGAGACATTCCTTGTCGGTCGTTGAATAATTTTCTCTGCCTTGGACAGTGCCCGGCTTGCGTAAGCGATCACCCTCTCTGCTCCGTCTTGTTTTTGGACGAGCACAGCGCCGAGTCCGGCGTTGCTGGCGTCTGTGTGAACCTCCGTTTCCGCTGATGGATCGAAGTGTCCGAGGATAGGGGGCGACTGGAGTCTTTCCTTCAGTTCGTTGAACGCTTGTTCTTGTTCCTCCCCCACTGGAAGTTCACGTCGTCCTTCGTCAGATGCGTGAGCGGTGCAGAAATCTTGGCAAAATCGCGAACGAAACGTCTGTAGTAAGCGCACAGCCCAAGAAATCTTCGCACGGCTTTTTTGTCTGATGGCTTCGGAAATTCGGCGACAGCGGATGTCTTCGCAGGGTCAGGACTGACACCTTGAGCACTCACGACATGGCCCAGGAATTTGAGCTCGCCGTAAGCGAACCGACATTTTGACGGCTTCAGTGTCAGTCCGGCATTCTGGATAGCCTGCAGCACGGCTCGCAAACGTCTCAGGTGCTCGTCGAAGTTGCTTGCGAATACCACGACGTCGTCGAGATAGACGAGACAGCTTTGCCATTTCAAGCCGGAAAGAACGGTGTCCATTACGCGCTGAAACGTCGCCGGTGCTGTGCACAGTCCGAACGGCATCACTTTAAATTCGTACAGCCCGTCCGGCGTGACAAAGGCAGTCTTTTCACGATCCCGTTCGTCGACCTCGATTTGCCAGTACCCACTCTTCAGGTCCATCGACGAAAAGTATCGGGCGTGGCGCAGCCGGTCCAGAGTGTCGTCGATCCGTGGCAGCGGGTAGACGTCCTTTTTGTTACGGCGTTCAGCCGACGATAGTCCACGCAGAACCGAAGAGTCCCGTCCTTCTTTTTCACCAAGGACTACCGGTGAAGCCCACGGGCTGCTTGAGGGCTGGACAATGTCGTCATCCAGCATTTCTTGGACCTGCTTCTGGATGACTTCTCTCTCTTTCACAGAGACACGGTACGGCGACCGATGAACAGGAAGCGCGTCGTTCTTCAGTGACAATTCGGTGTTTCGCAACGGTCGTTTGGCGCACCTTTGACGACGTGGAGAAGCACTCAGTGAACTCGGCGAGAAGGTCACTGAGTTGTCGTCGTTGTGGAGTAGGCAGGGTTGGGTCGATGTCGAACTGCGAAGGCGGCGTTGTCTTGGGTGGCCACGAAGAGAGGTCTTCTGATATTCCGGCGATTGCGGCTGAGTCCGGGATTTCCTCGGCGTGACCCACGGCGGTGCCTTTCGTAAGGTGCTGGGCCTCCTGTCGGAAGTTCGTTACCAGTGCGACAGTGTGTCCGTCTTGGAGCTCCGCGATGCCTCTTGCGACGCCGATCCCTCTCTCTAGGAGCAGTTGGACGCTACCCTCCACCAAAGCTTCTCCGCGGATGCCTTTTTCGGTCGCGACAGGCACAAGTACACTCGAGCGTGGTGGCAAGTTCACGTGGTCGGAGAGTACACGGACTGTAGCTGTCGTGGCTGCCAAAGTTTTCTGATCCTCGGGCATTACGACAGGTTTCCGCAACCTTAACTCGTTGGCTTCCAGGTCGATGACGGTGCTATACTCGCACAAGATGTCCATTCCGAGTATGACGTCCCTCGCACAGTCCCGTAGAACGACGAACTTTACCGGACACGTCTCGCCGTGAATCTCGACACGAGCAGTGCATCTTCCGACTGGCGTGATGAGATGTCCCCGGCGGTGCGTATCTGTGGGCCATCCCACGGCGTCGTCACTTTCCGAAGGCGTTGGGAGAGCCTCCCACTCAGGACGGAGTAGTCTGCTCCGGTGTCGACGAGAGCCGACGCGTCATGACCGTCGATAACGATGTTTAGGTTATTCTTCACCGTTGCAGGAGCGTCGTTTCGGTCTCTGGTGGCGTTTGAGTGGGGGCCCTCCGACGTTCGTGGAGGATCTTGGCGTCGGTCGTCTTCGGCAACTCCACCTCCAGGGGTTGCCGCGCCTAGTTTCCCCGGCGAGGAGTGAGGGGTGACAGGCTTTCACGTCGGGATCGGTGGATCGGCGAAGCTGGACGTCGTGGCGACGGCGACCGGGACACTCGGCGGTACGCAGGCTCGGGGGACTGAGGTCGTCGCAGGTACTCGTCGATCTCCCGAGGGCGTTCACCATAACGGGGCAGCGGGTCGTTCGGGTGGAACCCGCGCAGCCCGAGTCGTCGGTATGGGCATCGGCGGTAAACATGGTCAGCTTCGCCGCAGTGGTAACACAGCGGGCGTCGGTCAGCCGTCCTCCAGACATCTGTCTTCCTCGGCGCCGGTTGCTCTGGGCGAACGTGCGCCTGATCTTCCATTCGTCGGGCGTACTGCGGCGTTGGGGCGTCTCTTCGGGGCGCCGCCGTGGCTTGGCGGGGAGCTTGCGGCGGGCGTCGGGCCATGGCGGCGTAGCTCAGCGTCGGCTCATTGGCTGCGGCCACGGTGACAGGGGTATCCGGCAGGAACGCTCGCTGAACCTCGTCCCGAACAACCTCGGCAATGGAGATTGAGGCCGGGCGCTCAGCAGTCGGCAGAAGCTTCTAAGCTCCTCCCGGACGATGTCACGGATAAGTTCACGAATGCCCGGGGTGTCGTGGGCAAGGTCGCAAGCGGATTGCGAAACCGCGCTGACGCCGGGTAGTCTCTGGTAGTGGCTGGCCCGGGCTTGCAGAGCACGCTCGATGTTCGTGGCCTCGGTGATGAAACCTTCGACGGTGGTAGGTGGGCTCCGCACAAGGCCACCGAAGATGTTTTCCTTCACGCCGCGCATCAAGACACGCAGCTTTTTGTCTTCGGGAGCGGTTGGGTCGGCGCGATTCATCAGGTGGAGAACGTCTTCGACAAAGCTTGTGACGCTCTCGGTCGGCCCTTGGGTTCTCGCTCGCAGGCGTTCTTCGGCACGCTGTCGTCGGTGCTGGTTGGCAAAGGTGCGTCGCAGCTCGGCCTCGAATTCTTCCCACGACGAAATGGACGCTTCGTGGTTCTCAAACCAGGTGCGTGCCGTGCCTTCCAGAGCGAAGTAGACGTTCTGAAGGCACTGCTCCGGTGTCCATCGGTTATGGCGGGCCACTCGTTCGTAATGTTGAAGCCAATCTTCAACGTCCTCGTGGATCTCCCCGTGGAAAGGCGTCGGAGTCCGGGGTGCGACGGGCAGGTATACGACGGCAGAAGCGGCCGGGGTCTCCGACTGGTTGGCCATCGTCGTCGTCCTTGTTTCCCTGGTCCTAGGTGGCAAGGGTCCTAACTCCGGGGGTAGGCCAAGGTTCCGGCGACTTGATCGGAGCTCGGTCAGGTCTTCGTTGGGTTCTTGGGAGCTTGTGATCGGACTTGCACTGCGGGAACTCGGAGGGGTACGCGGCAGGGGCATGCGTTACCCCGCACCTCCACCAAAATGTCACGAATGGACAGGCGAGGAAACAAAAGAATAACTGGAAAACTGAAACGTTTAATGGGGGCGAACTTGTGCCCAAAAAGAAAAAGGAAACAGAAAGATAACAGCAGAGCGTCGCGGGCGTCGGAGTCGGCGAAAGAGCAGAGTCGAACGCTGGGGCGAAACTGACTCGGCGTGCCAGGCGGAGCCCCTTTGTACACGCGTGGGCTTCCGGAACATTCGGCGTAGAAGGTTCGGTGCGTAGAACATTCTAACCTCGAATTAGCAAGGCGGCTCTCGAATTTACTAGAACATCACATTACACCGTCAACAAAAATGTGTAAGCGCGGCCAGGAATCGAACCCTGGCTTTCTGCGTGGAAGGCACGCGCGATAACCGTTAGGCCACGAGCGCGCTGCCTACTTGGCGAGCTGCGCGCGCGGCAATATTCCAATTTAAACTAGGGCTGACTTGACGCACTTGGTATCTTCAGATTGGCGACGAACGAAAAAAATATTATTTTATCTTCGAAGAATATAACATTCTTCGTTCAGTGGTTACTTTTAGAAGAACCAAATACGAGCATATATAAAACGAAATCAGAATAGGCAGGGCTCGTTACTACACTCTTAAAAATGACTGCGCGTCTACTTACCCGCAAAACACTCGAAGTGCCAATCTCTGCGATCTACAAAATCAGCTCAGCGAATGATGAGGCGGAACATCCGTTTAGACCTAAAAATTAAGTCTGCGCTGTGGCATTACGCAGTGCAAGCATGACGACTGGCATTACGTAATGCCACAGCGCAGACTTCATTTTTAGGTCTAAACAGATGCTCCGCCTCATCATTCGCTGAGCTGATTTCGTAGATCGCAGAGATTGGCTCTTTGAGTGTTTTGCGGGTAAGTAGACGTGCAGCCATTTTTTAGAGTGTAGCATGCTTTAACCCCTCATGAACGCACACACTCGTACTATCCGGACGTGTCTAGAGATGTGAAATTTATAGTCAGGTAAGGGGGAAAAAAGAAAATCACTATGGGTCTTCTTTTTTTCCAAACAGATAATTTGGTTATGTATTTACCGTACAAAAACAAGACATATTATGGCGTATCATTAGATCGTTTTCGTGAGTCCTAGTATTGCTCGTTGAGCGTGCTTTTTCAATTGCACGTTTTCAAGTGGAGCGAGGGCACGTATCGATAAATCGTTCTACGCATGCGCGATTTGTCAAATCTCTCACCTGATTTCTTGGCCAAAAACACAACTTTTCCATGTTACACTCGGCGATGCATGTCATCCTACAACCGTCAAACAATAAATCTAGTTGAGGAGCACTTTACAACTTCATAGTGAACTCAACCAAAGACTGCCAGCGCGAATAGCGAATAATTGAAGTTGACTCTATTGAATACATTCCTTTATCTGGATACAACGCAGACTATTTCGTGCGAGCTTACCTCCGGAATTTAATCGATATGTTTTGTACGTGAATATATTATACATCAAAAATGTGCTGAGCAAGAATAACCTTTTATATTCTTGCATTTCATTTTTTTAATGGGCAATGTTCAGCGATAGTCTGCGCCAAAGTTATAACGTATGTGAAGACGGAAAGTAGTTTAAAGAGGGACTGGCTTAACGCTCTCTCTTTCTTTATCTCTTGCTTTTTCGTTCTTTCTTTTTAAACCTTACTTTACGTTCTAATTAAAAGTGCGAAACTATCGTGGGAGATCGTCGCAGGAACACCAAGTTTTCAAGTTTGCTGAAAATAGAACAGCAAAAGCTAGTAAAAAAAAAACGGTGCCAAATATCAACAAATTTAAAATGAAATAGATTGCCGTCTCAACCAATTAAAGAGGCAGAGAAACCGGAAAAGAGAGAGGGGCAAAGAAAACGAGGTCAGCCTGCCAACAAGATACGTACATTTGCGAGTAAAAAAAAGGAAATAATAGTGCGCTTAAGATTAAGCTTTGTGCGTTTTGAGACATTGTTTCTAAGCTCCGGTACCTCACAACACTTAGACTACCAACACTTACAAAAAACATTTTTCAGTGAAACTTTGGATCCGTCAAAGCTCACGTGTTTTAACTATAGATGAAGATATTTTTGTCCAAATGAAACCGTTCCTAAAATTTAACGAGAAAAAAAAAGGTAAATGGTCCAGATATACGTGGGTTCAAATAAACCTGATTTCTGAGTATACCAACGTCATCAGACAACTCTTATGTGATGCAAACGCTGCTCGTAAATTAAGTGAATTATTAATTGAATTTATTCGAAATTGATGGTGTAGGTTTTACCTCCCAAAATATTCTTTAACGTTTCTCGAATATGCACATGTTTGCCGCAGTGATAGAGGAAAAGACGGTATATCGGTTCAATATATATATTCTTGATCACGAAGCAGATCCGCGACGTTGCGTAAAAAGTATAAGTTCGAGTTGTATAAAACCGGTTTCAATTCTGCAGATCGTTGCGGGTTCATGCATAATCTATTTATATACAAACTGTGAGAATTCCTGATACCTCATATCTAATAATCAGGCTCTAGAGATGGTGTACGTTGCGCACTCTTGCGTGTGTTTTTTTACGCACGTTTCAGGGTTTTCGCGTAAAACACTCGATTCTTTTGCGTTATAGTTTTTTTGTGCGCCCTCATAATAGACTTTTTTTAAAGGTCGGCGTCATTGCCTGTCCGCCATTACTTGATGACAAGCTCCGATCATGTATTGGCGACGTTACTAGAACACTCAGTTGGGAAACTCACCCTTGAAACCGGGGCCCCTGGCGTCCACCGAGACCGAGCTAAATACAATAACAGCGCCACCCTTTAGCGACGAGTTGAAACAAGAAAGTTGCTTTATATGGCTAGTGCCAGAGTCACTGAATGTTCCCAGAGTGCCGAAATTCCCAGGCTCAAAGTGCCAAAATAACGGCTCAATTTTTTTTTTTATAGTGGTCAACTGAATTTTAGAAAGCAGTTTTTATGTATAAAAACAAACGAAAAAAATCTATTTTTTATGAACTCTTATTGCAGGTTAGTAAGAAATAACAGGAGCGTGTATGTTTCCTAAAATGTTTAGTTTACAAGGTTTTGCGGCACAATTAATATTGTTTTTCTGCAACCATGTCTCACCTGCAATTTCAGGTAGCGCGTTGCAACCTGGGCGCGTCCTAACTTCGCTAGTAATTCGCGGCGCGTCCGCTTGGGAGACGGGGGTTGGCATTCCTGAAACCCTTCCACGTAATGTTTCGGCGCCAAAAGGGCCGATCAATGCCAAAATAGGACAGTCAGGGTGAACGCTATCGGATGGGATACTCCCGAGCCAATAGACCATTTGCTATATTACCCAAGCATCAAGGAGAATGCAGGGATTAATGTTCCGCGCGCCACACGCACGCCTTTTCCGTGAAAGATTCGAAGTAAATAACCAAAATAAAGCGTTGCGCGTGAAGATGCCACATGTTTTAGGAATTTGCTGGAAAAGTTACTACCGCTGAGGCCGCATGGCGCGCTGAACACCAACCTGCATTATCCTTGATGCTTGGGTAATATAGCAATAGGTCTATACTAGCAGCAGTGCAGTTCCCCGAGTGGCCGCTGCGGGAGAATTGGCGGCGTTGCGATCGCCATTAGCTCGGTTCTCGACTACAGATCGGCTATGATGGTAATGCAATTAAAGGCGAAGGTGCAAGCGAGCTGGATAAGAATAACGAAAATAATCCCAGGAAAAGGGGGACAAAGCACAAACAAATCATCCAAACACAGCTTTGAATGACTAGTGCGCAGATCGGCAGCCAGCTTTCACGGCGTGAAGCTGGTTGTGATGGCATAAGGGTTTCGTGGATTTTTCAGGTGCATCAACAAAACTGTCTACGCTCGCACCGCCGCACGCGCCGCACGAGCACGCCTTTCCCGTATAAAAGATTCGAAGTAAATAACCAAAACAAAGCGTTGACGAACGCGCGTGCAAGATACCGTTTGTTTTAGGCTTTTGCTTTAGAACAGCTACTGCTGCAGACACCGGCACGTGCGGCGCGTGGAACACCATTTCCTGCATTCTCCTTGATGCTTGGGTAATTTAGCAATAGGTCTATTCAGTAGACTGGTTATCAATAAGCACCAATTTCAAGATCAGTAGACTCTCATGTAGGGAATAAAGGTTTCTCAAAGATTTGCCGCTGTGCGACCCGCGTCGGCCATGACTACGCTCACACCGCCAACCCTTTTGTCGTCGTTCCAAGCGCTTGCGTGCCTAGTTTCCTTTCCTTCCGCTCTCCCGGGGTGGCGGTCCCGTCGTGCGTGTCCTCCGGCTCCTCGGGGCGGCGATAGTCGTTCACGCGAAATAATGACCGCCGATCAAGACAACAATAAATGTGTGCGTACCTTTCGTCACGATGACCACCGATCAAGACAATAAATGTGTTCGCACCTTTGTTCAAAATTCTGTGTTACGTCTGTGTCGTGTGCTAAACAGCTTCGCTGGTCATCCACTTTCACAAAGTAAAATGGCTCATGATATTTTTTTCATGGCAGGCTCTATGGCAGTTTTTCAACTGAGTTGTTCTTAGTAACGTAACCAATGCTTGATCAAAAACACTAATCGCTTCTACTTTTCAACAGGAAGAACGCTAGTGACTTTACAGGGCCTAACAGAAGCAAAGCCGAAGGTTCTAGGAACACGCAACACCTTTAGTCTCGCTGTGTTTGATAAGATGTGAGCTGAGCTAGAACAAACGCCGTCCGTCAAAACGGATATTGCCTGCGGGAACGACGCTTCTTCGGTGACGTGTTTAGCCACGTTCATATATTTTGGTGATGGCACAGGTGACTACAGATAGTAGTTTATCGGGGGACGAGCGCTTTCCACCGCGCATTTTTCTTTCTTCTAAAACATAATAAGAGCTTTACCCAGGATCCGCTGACAACACCCTTATCTGACGTTCAAACGATCGCCGTCAGCACCGTCCTTGGAAGAAGATTTTCAACCGTCTACACACAAAATTCTTTAAACTCGCGCATGGCTTGCAAGGCGCGCCTGTGCGAACGACGCGTCCACTAACGAAAACACGGACGCACAAAGTCGGGAGATCCCATTCAAGGACGCCGAAGTGTACGGGACTCAGGTATCACGGGTCTCCAACACGCTTATCGCGCATCCGCAGCAGGTCTCCGCTAAGCAGCCCTCTCTCCATCCATCGAAAGCTGGGAAAGAAAAAAAGGGAGATGGAAAGTATACTCACCTTATCTTGGACCGCAGCAAAGGCTACGAGCTGTCGCAGCCAATCCGGCGCTGTGAATGTGTCACGTGGCTACGCGCCCGACGCGTCCACTATCCCGACTGTCACGTGACGCTCAAACGACATTGGATTCGATGGCTCTTATAGGGTCCCGCCACTGTCCATCCTAAGGTGAAATGGAGAAGCGCAGCCGGTACTTCCGGTCTTCCCTGCTCCCTCCTTCCTCGCTGCACACGTTCCACCGGAACTGACGTCGGCAAGAGACGCGTAGGGAAAAACAAGAAAACACCAGCCAATCTCTTCCGTAGCGGGGAATCGCTGTAGCTATCGTGGAAATAAGCTTCGATGGGTGGGGAAAAAGTGAGGGAAGGTTCTACGTCCGGGTTCTCTAATTAAGGAGGAGGGCCGAGTTGTTGGGGAGTAAAACCGGATTAAGGAGAGGGAGTTTTTTTCTTCTTTTTGTTTTGTATTTGCGCTTCGTGCGTCTCAGTCTACCGTGTGACAGTGATGGATTTGGGGGTCGGGTAAGAAGCTCGCACCTGTGCGCTCGGTTCTATCGAAGCTGAAAGCCAGCCCGCCTTCTGCCCCCCCCCCCCCCCCATTTCACGTGATGGGTGTAAAAGGGAAAGAGCGACTAAAAAAAGAAAAACACTCCTTTTCTCTCTTTTTTCTTTTCTTGGGTGGTGAGAGGGGGGGGGGGGGCGGAGGTTGAGGGTATTTTTTTTTCTGACTCACTTTCTCCGGCTATACACATGTCTGAATAATCTTGGTCCACCGTCATTCTCAGGAATTTCGCTTCTAAATTGCTTTTTATCCCAACTTTCCGGATGATTGATATATCTTATTATCGGGCTGACGAGCGCTCGTGTATTATATTGAGACCCATTAAGTTGTGCGTCTTTATTTTCTTACAGGTTAATAATAAATATAGCTGGTGTTGTTTTTTTCTGCTGCGAGGCAATTATGAAGAATATGTGTCCAATTTTAATTCCAAGTGTTAGCCCGCATTGTTCTCGTTCGTTTGTTTTCTTCGGTGTTTTATGTTGTGTCCGGACTAGATTATGGATTACAAAAGTACACAACAAATTAAGAAAAAAAGTTGATTTATTATTTGAATTACTTTTTCATTGAAAATCTGCTTTCAATGTCAGCGCTTGGTGTATATTTCGTTATTCGAGCATTTCATCAACTTATTTTACACTGTTTTACCTATTCACGTTATTGAAGTATGCGTCTAAAATCACATGTTGTGTGTTTTTTTTTAACGTTTTTGGTTATTGTGATTGAAAAACTCCGCTCACTGAAAAAATAAGTTGAAAATTCTATGGTCAGCGTTTATTAAGGTGAAAGACTTATATATATCATTGTACAGTCGACCTTCAAAGTCCGTGAGCGAAAACACGTCGGCGACACGAAAGGTACGAAAACCGGTGACACGAAAAGTACCAAAACGTTTACGTGACATCTGCGAATTTTAATATTACTCCGAAAAGACTTTTCGCTCTTGTCCCTCCGCTGGCGTCGAAACCAGCGACCTTTCGTTCAGTAGACCGACGCCATATCCGTAAATCATGTGTCTGTTTTTAATGCCTCGGCGCTTGGGCTTTCGCCTTCAAGTCGTATTAGTGATAACATAAGAGACCATGTGAATTTTTAAGGTTTTTGTAATCATAGCCTTCAGAACGACATACTTTACAATTCTGGCAGTTTTAGGGAAAAAATGCAAAACAAAAATATGCGAATGCATACTCAGGGTACCTAAAACGTTATGCGTGGCAGGTTACCGAGAACTTTAAGTTCAAGCTCCAGTTCGAGTCGAAATATTACCCTCAAACAGAACGTACCACACAAGAAGAGGGAGTTGAGGTAATGTATAAAAAGCCTTAAATTCTATGGATAAAAGCTAGAAAAAAATTGATTCCGAATATATGCTTATATAGAAAGATTCCGAATAATATACTGTATATATATATATATAGTTCTATCTTAGCTAGTTCTTCACTCTCCCCAGAGCCGCACACCGCTTCTCAAATTCAACCCAGCGCGGAGTATATCCAGGAATAGACCCTTTTCAAAAGTTCACCGAGCAACGTTGGCGGACTCCATTCCTTGGATAGGAAGCGTGTGACTGCACACGTGTCCTTGTCGAACGCTAACGCGATATTCGTTTTCGCGCCGAGCTGAGTTTAGTTCACGCCGAATACTGACGCAGTCTTCGTGTCCAGTACGTGCTCAGAGCATATGCCCCAACAACGGTGGATAGGCAACGGCGCGCACTTGGGAACAATGTCCATGGAATCGCCAAAATGCGACTCGGAGAGTGCTCTGTAAAGCGTGCTCCGTCGCAGGTAGACCTTTTGTGCCGGGAAGCCACCTTTAGGGCAGCAGACGTCTGATCTTAGTTCAGTTACTTCGCCATGCTAAGAGAATAAAGAAACGATCACGGAATATTACTATTTACATTTAAACCGTTGTTTAATGTGTACCTGACTATTGATTTTGTAAAATTGCTGTGTTTGAGATTTTTTTAGTATGCGTTGTTGTAAAACTGTTCAGAGAATTAAATTTTATCTCCCTTACCGAATTCTAACTGGAGGACCGCATTGCACAGAACGAAAGGTGTAGACGGGATTAAAAGTGATTCGGCTAAATTGTAAATACAGGTGGGAAAAATAGAATCATTTTCTGGGGTGTAATTATTTGCCAGGCATATTTAATATTATCTGATGAGACTCAGGCTATTCTTCATTGAATTAAAGAAAATAGGGTTTGATGGGATAATGAGGACAAGACAAGGCAAACACAAGAGAAGCATTAATAAACGCTAGGTACGATTACAGTTTTCAAGCAGCATGTAATATAGAGGTTAGTGTAAATAAGTTGCTTTAGACTAGTTATTATTGAATGTTGTCATATATCTCGCTCTATACCTGGAAGGAATTCCAGCAAAGTATTCCTCCGGTTTTTTTGTACTTCGGTATTGGACGTCAGTAAAAAGATAGAAAAACACTATTCTTATGACGTGTGAAGCCAAACTTATCTAATAATTATTTTTATGTATTAGTGCGGCAATAAAGATAATCAGAACCGTAGCATTTCTTTATCGTTCACTTCATGCGTGAAGCATTCATTTGAATGTTCCAGGTTCTGGAAAAGTGTGTGCATTTTCTTAATTCCATCTCAGTTTCAAAAGATAATCTCGTTGACTAGAGATTTTCTTAACTGTGACTCAGTTTCTCATTGCGTTACCAGAATAAATGTCCTTATTTAAAACAGAAACTATCGCAGTTTTCCTTCGAAACAATTTTTGCTTTATACATCTTTACACTATTAATATTTGGTTATAGTCGCCGCCAAAGTGCACTGTTTCGTAGGAGCCTGAATTAAAAAAAAAAATCTGGTTTGTTTTGGTACTTTGCGTGTTAATAATAGTAATCGTATTTATAAACTTCAACATTCAATGGTCACCGTACTTCTTCCACATATAACAGTATTGTAAATGAGACCCGCCACTTATCTCTCGGTGTATACCCAAGGCACGGACCTTTCTCTTCTTTTTTTTATCGGTGTCAGTTGTTCATTCGGTAAGTTAATATAACATATGGTGCCGCGATGTGTCGTGAACGAAAACAACTGTCATCGCTTTATCAATAGTTTCTTTTAATGTTTATTCTTGTTTTATCTTTCATTTACCAAACCCATTTTAATAAAGTACGCGAATCCAATAATGCTTTTTGTAATCACCTTCTGTTTATAGATTTTTTTTTCGGTAGGCAGAGTTATACCTTGTGTCGTGTTTCTTTTTGTGTGTCGAGATATTAGCTGTTTTCTTTTATACCGAAAACCTACACATTATATCTCAAGAAACAATTAAATCAACATTCCCTGAAGCTAGAATTCACCTCTATCACATGTTTAACACGCCATTTTTGCAAGTGCTCAAAGCTATTTTAATTGTGTTTTGCTCTTACTAAAAGACCCTGCTATTCGAACATAAATATACCCAGGGGTAGCTTGACCTCCACTTGAAATAGAGCGTAATTTGCGCCCTCTATCGTCTCTTGCGGCTGAAAAAACTCGGGGTGGTTTATTCAATTAAAAGGTTTCAAAAGCCCGAACAAAACGAAGACAAAGCAGACACTAAGACAACAGGACAGGCGCTAACTCTCAACTGAATTTATTAGACGTCATCATCACATATATGGACACACTAGTCTGCCCGACCCGCATCACCACTCCTACGAACGTCACTACTTTTCAGTCCAGAAACGTCACTTTTTTTTTAATAAATAAACGGTCGGTGCGTTAACGCAATTGCCCTCTGCTCTTCTTTTTTATACCAAACGCCTCAATCGACTGCATCTCGTTGTTTTCTTTTTTATATAAACTTTGTCAATTTTAGTTAGGTTTGCGGTAACATCGCCTAGAGGTGGTCAGAAAATGACGCCCCTACCCCCATTATTGCACGCAAATAGATTATGTTCTCGTGCTCTATGAGCAAAGCAGAGGCCAGTTTTTCTTATGTACACTTTCCCGGAGCTAAGCGGTATCTCGTATACTACATTCGGGACACATTCCGTTTACTTCACTGTTATATTATGTTCGCGTTTCTTTCTTCGCGATGCGATTCGTTCTTTGGCACTTTTATCTGTTCATTTCACATTCTTATTGACTGTGCAGTAACAGTAAGGCGCTTGTAACACGCCAGGCTCTGCTCTTCGTAAGCCGTGAGCGACCATACGAGACTGGTTTGCCGTTGAACTAATCCGCCTGGTTCGGACACCAATACCGGAACCGCTCCAAGTCTAGCGGAGCATTCTATCAACAAAGATGGCCAGGCCTAAGCCGTTAATGGGGCAAATGGGTGTTAACAGCTGTTACACCTATTGTGCGTACACACCATAAGAGCGACTATGTGATCTTTAGTGGTTAAATTCTAATGGCTTAGAGAGAACGTCCCCGGGTTTGGCTCGCTCCACCTCGGAGATTCTCTCAGGCGGGGACTCATAAACGTCAAAATTTGTGCTTTCCAAATTCAACGGTTAATCCTCGCCGCGAAAGCCGCGGTTTACGGTGACAGTGTGTAATATAATTGAAACTTTAATTATTCGCATCATATGCACAGTTTTTGTTTCTCACAAATACATCACAGAGCGACTCATTATTATCACTTTTTTTCCTTGTCGCTCTTTCTCTTTCTCACCATCTCCGTTTCTCTCTCTCTCTCTCTGTTTCTCTTTCTTTTTTTTTCTATTTATTTTTTTGTATAGTTTAGCAGTTCTCTTTGGTTTCTCCGTTTCGAACCCAGCAAACTCTCCGCTCCTAACGCGAAAATACACCGCGACGCTCTCTCGTGCTCGCCGATGCAAACCGTTAATTTAGAAAGCCTTCGCGAGATAATTACCTAGCTCTACACTCCTTCTCAACCTAAGGCGGACCACAGCGTGCGCTACGAACCATCTCGGCCAATCGAATTCAGCGAGAGCTCAGTCAACGTGTGTTCGCGCTCCGCGCGTTCTTGCGTCAAACCAGGAGGTCACGTGGTGACACACTCTCGTATTTTGCATTGGGTCCGATGGCGGGCGGCCTTTGCCACGGTCCATCCCTCTTCGGGTGAGTCGAAACGTGGCACCGCGTCTCGCGTCTCAATGCCGCCGCTGCCGCTGCTGCTATACGACTCGTAATTATTCTCGGTCGAGTTTCTTCGAGAAGAAGGAAAGACGTTTTGCGAATGAAGAAAGAGACTCGAATAGAATAGAAGGTAGAATAGGGTCACTATTCTTGGTTTCGAGTCTGGCCGCCACTACGAAACTACGATCCGATTGAGCCAATCAAGAGGGAGTGCATCGTCCCTGCGCTCGTCGTCATCGGCTCCAGGAACCACGCTGTGGGAATGCGTTGCAATCAGGCTACGCCTTTTTCTTAGCCCGATTGGTCGAGCTTGGTCTCTCTTAAGCGGTCAGTCACTACAGTTACCGCTATGGTCGTGGTTCTGGTTTTCTCGGTTATGCACAGTTTTATTTATATTATTAGATCGTTTTTTTTTCGTTTTTTACTAACGCAATTTTGCGCAAAATCGAGGCGATTGAAACATCGCGAGACGCGTGGTAGCATCGAGCAGACATGGGTATAAACAAAATTACGTAAGACAAATATCAATATAAAAAAGAGCTAGCGTCCTTTATACTTCGAGTGTCGCGCTGAGTTCCTGGCGTGTTTCTTAAAAGTGGGGTGCGTGTTTTATAGGGAGAATACTATGTCCGAGCTAATAACCGCAATCTTCGCGTCTTTTTTTTTTTTACTGCTTTGTATAGGTAGAATTTCTGGACGCGGTGATGTTCATTTGTCTTTTTTGTCTTTTAACCAGGACAAATGGATCCTGAATTTATACTAAAATATTTTCGATCGACCAAAATAACGAAATGGACTAGATTTACGACATAAATATTAAAGACAAAAAGAAAACGGGCGAGTTAGTTAACCGTAAACATTGCGCAAACACTGAGTACCGAGATATTTCTGTTCGCCATCAATGTTTTTTTTCTGTTCTTTTTTTTGGGGTTTTCATTCTTTAGATTTTTTTGAATTTAACGGAAGGCCATTTGAAATCATTGTTTCTGTGTCGCAATTATATAAAACAGAAATTATTTTGTTTTTTTTGGTACGCGATTACGTTTAAGCAAAATAGAAAAAATATATATATAAATGGACATAAATTTAGAGGCACTGTATCTCAGGCCGTGTTTTTAATGAATGTGCTCGTCTTCGTTTTAATTATTGAGAATCGCATGCATCCAACAATGCTGACGCAAATACGAGGGAGTTTAAGGGAACCGAAACAAAATACGATCGATAGACAAAAACGATCGATACCTTGGATCGGGCGTGTGGACCGATCGTGTGCCTTGAGACGGCTTCGGGGAAACCGTATTTGCAGACCGTTGCAGACGATTGGGGTGCAAGTCGCGCCCCCTGGCAATGAAAACCTGCTAGGCCTCATCGAGAAAGAGAGATATGCAGGTGTGTGTGTACGTATGGGTAGGTTTACGAATCGCTGAAACGGAAGTAAATAAAATTCGCATCTCAAAAATTTAGGAAACCAAACGTTGTTATATCTACTCAAGATTCGTCATGTCTTTTCCTGAAATGAATGCTCTCTTTGAGATACGAAAGTTGGCACTTCTCGGCGTGTCGCCACTAGCTTC
>JAZHYW010050818.1:0-26468 GCA_037355805.1 Ixodes ricinus
CCCGTGACTACCAATATTTGTCCACATTAAAAGCCTGTTAGCCCTCCACTGGAAGTGGTTTCCAATTTACCCTGTGGTGTGTCAGTGACAACCCAAAATTGGAGAACGCTGGAAGCCCATTGGCACTTATCTTGAAGTAGTATTCAATTTATTCAATGTGTTGTCAGTGATAACCAAACAACATTGCAAACTAATTGGTACTTTACTTAAAACAATATCTATCCAATGGGGTCGCAATGACTGCCCAATATTAGAGAACATTGAAAGTCGCTTGGCACTTCGTTGAAAGCGGTATTCAATTTACCCTATGGGATGCCAATGACTCTCCAATACTTGACAACCTCGGATGCCCATTGGCCTCTTTATTGGAGATGATGTCCGATTTATCCTATGGTGTCCCAGCGACTGCAAGATATCGAAAAACATTGGAAGCTCATTGGTACTTCATTGGAAGTTGTATCCAATTTATCCAACGTGGCGCCTTGAGCGCCCAAAAGGAAACATTATAATTTCATTGGAACTTTATTGCAAGTGCTATCGAATTTATCCAGTTGGGGTGCCAACGACTCTAATATTGGGTGATATTGGAAGATCATTGACATTACATTGGACTTGGTTTCAATTTATCCAACGACATACTAATGAATTCTCAATAGTGCTCATAGAGGGGATAAACGAGGCCAATCATGGCTCTGTTATTCCAAGCCATTTCCAATATTGTTTACAGAGAGGACCAAATGGGCCGATGATCGGACCTGTTTTTCAAAGATATTCCAAATATTGGCTAATGGCCTGTACTGCCTGGGAGGGTATAAACAGTCTAGTGCGGAATTCGTTCTTTAGAGGTAGCTATCTGTCATGTCGCGCCATTTAAAGGGAACGTTTGTATGTTTTTGTTCCAGCGATCCACTTACGGCTGAAGAAGGCATCGACCAAATTTTGATCGAGTCCCTCGAAAGCAAAGGACATCGTTTGCGGTACGACCTCAGTGGCGCGGCAGGATTATATATGGGTCCGTCAGTGTGATCGCTACAGATGAGTGTGGGAATGGGAGAAACAAAGAACTACATAGAGATCGACCCACAAGCAGTGTATTATGGTGTGGAAGCGACCCTCGCTGCGATGGGTCGGCTATGGCTACCAAAGTATTTGTTTTTCAGCCATGCGGGGAAGGCGCATGATACCCAAGCCGTTTAGGTTTGTTCTTTGGGTGTTGTTCATGTAACGTCACCCAAATGGGTCGTAGTTCGAGATATTTACCCATTGGTAAAAATAAAGAAGCTGATGCTGAAAACACGCTATTTTTTATTCATAAACTTGCCTAAATTTTTGCCAGTCATTGTTTCCCTTATTCCTTCAGATATATTAACATGAATTTGATTCAGTAAATATGTTTTGGTCAAGTTTGTTTTACACCCAACTGTTGGGCAACAACACAGCATCACCACCGTTATTTTGGTCAAATAGTGTTGGTACGCAGCGAAAGAGGTCTGCCTTACAACGCGTCATTGTCGAAATCTGTGCACAGCTGCTGTTCGTGTCAAAGGTAGGTGCAGCTCCGGCTTGCGTGGAAACCCGTACAGGAGGCAAACGTTGATGAAACACGCAACAGAGTTTGACTGTTTTCTTTGTAAGTTCATGTTTGAACATACTCATCGCGGGGTTACCGAAACTGTAAAAAACTTTATATTCAGTGTTGATGAGTTTTGCTGTATTACTTAATTAACGCATTTTCAACAGCTTGCTCTGCAGACGTAGTTGCTGTTTCCAGAAAGGAAAGGTTTAGAGTCATAAAGATGAAAGCAAGAAATATCATATGTGGAACAGTTCTGTCAACCTGATTCTTTAAAAAGGCAGAGGGCGAGAAAACAAAATGTTGCAAAACTCTATCTGTCAGATAACGATGATTAAAGAAAAAAAAATATATGCTTACCGAGTGTCTCAGTGCCACTCTTTTGTTCAAGTATTTATCGTCTGGTTTTATTTGTTTGCACTGTGTCCATCAGTCTCAATATCACTATTGAGAATGTTTCTGGTTTTGATGAGGCAGAGAGGCAAGCATGCAAGCACCGTGATGGAGCTCAACCCCAGAAAAGTACGATAGTAGGCTCCGGAAAAGCCTCCGTAATAATAATAATAATAATAATAATAATAATAATATTAATAATGGTAATGTTTTTATTTTTTTTAGCTGCCCACAAACAGCTGTAAAGGCTTTCTGTGGTGCACCGTCATTTCGTGCTTACATCAATACTTTTTAAAATACAAGCATACACAAAATACACAGACATTTCTAAGGACAATACAAGTTTTCAGAGCCAATACAAGCCTACACTAACTCTTTGTTGGATAAAATACACTTTTTCAAGGCCGACTTAAAACTAACTAAAATCAAGAAAAATATCAATGTCACAATCGCATATAATATTATATGCAAGCTGCATCCGACACAATGGCGATGATTCAAAAATTCTAGTAGGATAAAATGTTAAAAAATGGCAACTAGCTCTGAATGGGTACATGAAAGTCAATATTCATAAGTAAATTTTCAGTATTAACAGTACCATGCACTACCTCATGAAGAAAATGAATGTCTCTAACAGCCCTCCTCGTTGATAGCCTTTCAAGGTTAAATAATGACAGCAAAAAATCGTAACTAAAAACGGTTTCCGACCAATGTATCGTTCATAAATAATTCGCATAAATTTCTTCTGCACACGCCTCAATGATTTCAACTTGTGTTAAAGATAGCGAATTCCAACTAATTGAACCAAATTCAAGTCCCTGAGCGTACAAGGCTACAGAACAGACGCACTACAGATAATGGTGAAGTGAAAGAACTAGATAAACGAGTGATCATTCCCAACTTTCTTATCGCTGATCCAACAATCTCAGAAACGTGCGCAGTGAATGATAGAGTACTATCAATATAGAAGCCAAGGTCCTTACCAAAGCATACACGATCCATCACATTTCCTCAAGCACATAGGGAAGCCAAAACGTCCCGCTTTCTATATAAAAAAATCACTTTAGTTTTATCAGGTCTTAGCGACAAAGCATTTTTTCTACACTCACTCAGAAATTCGCACCAATATCAGTTTGCAATAAAGTACAATCAGTATGGTCTTTAACATTTAAAAATAGTTTTATGTCGTCAGCAAAAAGAAAGACGTTTGAGTGATTAACGCATGATACTATATCGTTTACAAACAAAATAAACAACAGTGGTCCCATGTCTGAACCTTTGGGGTACAGCAGAAGTTGATGTAAAACACTTCGAAAAGAGTTGCCAACATGAACAGTATTACTGCGTAAACTCAAGTAGCTCCTGAACTATTCACAAAGCTTTGGGTACACGCCATAAAAAGAAAGTGTGCAGAAGAGCAAAGTATGATCTACACGGTCGAGTATCCGGCATGTCAAAATATATGGCATCAATTTGGCCTCTGTTTGTGACTATCGGCACAGAGAAATCTAGAAAAGAGCACACATTTGTTTCAACGGACTTTCCCTTTAAGAGACCATGCTGAAAAGGACTAATTTTTTTGACTCAAGGTAATTGAGATCCGGTTATGCATAACCATTTCAAAACCTCTGCAAACCGCACAATCACGAAACGGGACGATAGTTACTAACTAATGACGGATCACCAGTTTTGAATTTGGGCACAACTCTAGACTTCCACAAACTAGGAAAGTGCCCTTCATGAGAGATAGGTTAAATATATGTTCCAAAAGGGGGGCAAATATATCAGAACATGCCTTAATAATAAAATTGGGTATACCAAGTCGATTCCCGTCGAGAACTTAGGTTTAATGTTTTTATGGCCTCAAGGACTTCTGAGACATCGACAGTTAAAGCAGATAAAAAGTCTGTGTTGTCTGTGTTGTTAATGTTAGTCTGATGCACCGGCAGTCCTCAAACTAGAATAGCAGTGACTAAAGTAAACAGAGAAACGATTAGCTATGTTAATTGCCGAGGACAAATAGCCAGTTGATTCACGTAAGCATAAGTTTTGTGCATTGTCGGGCATGTGGGTTTTAGCATAGCGCCAGAACGTCCGAGGTTCTCTAGTCAAACCTTTTTCAACATTCGACGAGTGCAACAGCTTATCCTTTTTTATAGACTTTTTTCACCAAGGGCACGGTAAACACCGAATTTATCGTACCAGGCGGTTAGTCCTGTTTTCTTATACATTCGATTACAGTGAGACCTATTGCGAAATAGGCACTTTAGCTCTCTAGAGAACCAGCTAGGATACTTAGATTTATGTGCTTGCTGTTTCGGAATAAAAACTTCATTGCAGTAGACACTACCGTAGTGAATTTTGTAGTGGCTGAATCAGCATTTTGACCCGATAAAACATCAGACCAATTATGCTGAACAAGACTATCGTCGCAGTTCCGCAATAGTCTCCATTACGATAACAAAACGACGACAACTGGTGATTTTCACGGGGCCTACATGACAAATAAAATTGAACTACAAAGGGAGGGTAATATGCATCGACAGGCACCAAGGTGTAGAACAACCGGAACAGGATATTCTATGGGTGCATTTGATAAGCATAAATCAAGCACGTTATCAGCAGTATTTTTGCAAAAGTTAAACTGAGTAAACCCACAAAAGTGAGAAAGAAAGCAACCATTCCGCTTTTAGAAGTAACACTATTCATATGCGACAGCTTTCCAGTCGACCAATCAAGACCAGGAAGGATAAAATCTCCATATATTTGTACTCTGTATTTAGAAAAATCAACAGTATTACAGAGGGTCTCAAAATGGTCAATAAAACGCAATGTCATCAAAAAGTGGAGGGAAATAATAGTTTCCGATTAAATAGTGGAAACCATCGCTGGAAGAAATTTCCACCCCAACACACTCACCATAGGTTTCGAAATCCGCTCTTCCAAGCGACTGAACAGCACAGTCAACAGCTACCAAAACCTCACCTCCAAATTTTTGACCCGTGTTTGCATAGTCGCGATCTCTCCTGTGAACAACATAGTTTGGAGGAAAATATTCAACAATGGATATTCTGTCACAGAGCCACGTTTCTGTCAAACAAACTATGTCTATGTCAGTTGAAAGAAAATACTCGTCATCAGTTCCGCTAGCTTTTGTTCTTAAGCCACGAGGCATTCGTGATAAAAAACGATGAGGCGTAGATGCATCGTCGTCTAAGCTCTGTGTGTCAGGTACATATAAACGTGTCCTGTCAAGTTTGCTGTAAAACTGATGAAAAATAATCCCCCAGGCCGCACCTCTGGGACGTTTAAACTGTCAAACAAAGAGTAGTCACATTCGAGGATGAAAAGACGCATAAGAGTTAAATTTAGGTCTGTAGCTGCGTGACGGTTAGAGACCTGCCGCCAAGATGGGGCTGGACAAGATCCCTTACGTCATCTGCTGTCGTTCGGGGATGAAGTCTCGAGAGAAACAATGCCTTAGGTTGACGAGGAGCAGACATCACCTTGAGTGACTTGGCCGTTCCAAGCTTCGGTGGATTGCGCTTCTTTCTCGCTACCATGATAAAACCGTCGTCCTCCGGCACATCAGGCGTTTCATGCCAAGAAGGATGTGCAACAATAGACACAGAAGCACTGTGGTTGGCACTTTCCTTGCTAGAAGCCGGTTTCAGGCCGGAGATTACGCTTGCTGCTGGTGGGTCGGGAAACACCGATGGAACCTTCGAGGATGCCAGTGCCGCTGAGTATGAGCCGAGAGGAGCCGACGCAGAAAGGAAGGCGATCTAGCATCCTCCTGTTCAGCAACGTCAACTCGGAACGCAATTGTCGATTTTCAACCCTTAGGCACTTTACGTCTGCGGTTAGTGCGTCCAACTGACAGTCATAGTGCTGAAGAGCCGAAGAACTTCAGGGGTAAAACACTTGCCGTCAAGTTGGTCGGCTGGCAGCGGTGACGGAGCTGGACCCCGCCGAGTGGTTTGGTTGGTATCCATGTCACATTCTGTTGAATTTCGTCGTTGCCGGGTACAGTCTTTGCATTTAAAGGCACTAGCACCACTTTCCATAAAGATGTTGTATTCTTCCGGGCCGATGTTCAGGCATTTGCAGTGGAAGCGCCGGTTGCAACCAGCCGAGCAGATTAGAGATTGATGTTTCCCGTAGAAGCGAGCATCACACGTGCCACATACGCCCCTCTGGAAAGCGCTGTCGAGACACGTCTGCTGGTCCACTGTACCGTGCATGTAACAGGAGGTTTGAAGTCCTCCTCTATCTAACTGAGATTTTTTATATTTATATATATATTTATTTTAATGGCACATCTATATTACGGCTATTGTGACTGAAAGGTTAAAAGGGCACTCGAATTATATTTAAGATTTAGTACATTTTTAGGTTATAACGTCATTGGTGGTTAGCACTGCGAAGAAAAAAGTAGAAGCCGCGAACTTTAGCGCACCATACTTTACTTCGATCAGGCAAAAAAGCGTAACGTGTGGTGGCGCCACAATATGTTAAAGTGCACGACTGCGTCATCGAAAAAAAAAAGTTCATTGGTAGTGTTGGCAAGAGCAGTCAAACTTTTCTATACAGGTGAAATAACGTGTATCACCGTAAACATCGTTTTTCATTCAAGAAATTGACTTAATTAAACATAAAAAATGAAAACTAAAAACAAACATAATGATTCTGAAAAAAATGAACAACGTTTACAAATCTCTGTAGTGCTAAATTAAATCACAGGTCTTGAGGAGGAGGAGGAGGGGAGGGTATGCCCTCCTCCTCCTCCACCTCTCCTCCTCTCCCTCTCTACTCCTCTCCCTCCTCCTCCTCCTTCCTCCTCCTCCCTTTCCCTCAAGCTGCAAGTCAACACCTCCTAGACAGCAAAGCCTGCGCGTCACGTGACATGACGTCACGTCCGGGGTCCGCACGGGCGCTGATTGGATGCGAGTGACGCGCCAGTGTTCGCGTGGGGCTCGTTTCCTATCATAGTCCCACGCGAACACTGAAGCGGCACTCGCATCCAATCAGCGCCCGTGCGGGACCCCGGAACGTGACGTCATGTGACGTAACGCGCAGGCTTCAAAACTGTCTAGGAGGTGTTGGCTGAATTCGTTCATGGGTGGCGTGACACGAAGTCGCGACGTCATTTTCCTCGCTAAATTTAGGGGGAACTGAATTGGTGTTGAGTTCGCGTGACGTGAATCTGCCTGCTACAATTTAGCGGCAAACATTTCCCCGCTAAATTTAGCAAGAACTTTCCTCGCAAATTTTAGCGGGAAACGTGACCCGCTAAGTTTAGCGGGAAGCTGTGACGTTCCATAATGCATCGCTCGCGGTTCCGCCGACGTCACTCTACCGGGAAAGGGCCGCCAAGTGCTGCACCTAAATTGAAAGACGTTTGAAATTCCTGTAATGCGAAATTAGAGCGCAGCTCTTGAGATACACACAAATTCTGTTTCTTCGCTAAATTTAGCGGGGAATAAAATTGGTGTGTAGATCTGTGAAGTCCCATAAAGCAACGCGCGTAGTTACGCCAACGGCGACAGCGAGGACCACGCCGCGAAAAACGGGGACAAGCGCCTAAGAGCTGCGCTCTAAAAAGCAAGAACAAAAATACACATACGACACGCCCGCTTCCCAACGGCGAAACCAGGCGAGCTGGTGAGTGATCATGGTTACAGTTACCCCGAGAAAAGGGGAAACAAAAAGGAACAAACACAACGAAGTCTCAAAACACAGCTGCAGCTGTTTTTTGATCGGTGGCCGAGTGGGCTAGCGCACATCAGCTTGAAACACGTGAAGCGAAAGCTCACGCTGCAGAACCCAGAAATCCTGGTTTCGATCCCCACCCTGCCCGTTTCCATCTGGATGAGCATTGTACCGGCGTTCGGTCGTGTATCACTACTGCGTGGTGCACGTTAAAGACTCCGGAATAGCGGTTGTACCGCGCTGGCTATATTTCTTATCTACAGCTGGGAGACAAGTCGCCCGTTGACGCTGACCAAGTTCTAAGCTGCATAAACATACTTTTTTTTACTTTTTCTTTTCAAAGTCTTGGGGTTACTTGAACCACAAGTATTGACCTGATCCTGGCAATGTATGTGCACTGGATACAAGCAGGCCTATTGCTGACATGATTGTGTATCGCATATAGAAGCTGCTTTGTGGAGAGCGGCAAATCGCGAGCACCGGCATTGGTGCTCCAGAGAAGCAGCTAGGATGCAAAATTGGGCAAACGAAAAGCAGAGACAGAAAGCAGATGCAAGGTGAAACGGGGTCGTTTTGCCAGAACGAGCACTGCATTTGTTTAACTACTTGTCAGCTTTGGTTCTTTTTAATACAATATGCCTTTCACCGGTGGTTTTCAGCAATTAAGCAGAAGTGATGAGACAATGATCTTACAAGTGATATATATCGCCTGCTTTTTTGTGTTTATGAAGCTACCAACCCGCAATTTTAACTCAGTGGGAACACTAATGTCGTGCTTCTGTAGTCCTGCCGTTCCCAAGCGACCGAAATGCATGGGAAGAGGCTGGACTTTTTCATCTAGATTATTTCATGATCTCTATTCAAGCCATAAAACGAAACAAAAAAAACAAAAAACAATTCTCATGCTGAGCTTACCGAAGAGTAACTCAGACCCATTAACAAGGTTAAAAATTATACGAGACGCTCGCACAAAATGGTACGTGCACATTAAGCTGACACTAAACTATTCAATATTATGAGGTGCAGGAAAGAGCTACTGCAATTTCTACAAATCAATCACCTCACTACAATAAATCCAACTGCTCAGACAAGGCATTGATTAGGAAACAATTACGAGATAACTGTTTAGGTTAAAGGTGTGTCGGGCGATTTGCCCTTACCGCTTAAGAATGCCACCTTTAAATGTCAGAGGTGGCCTGGCTTGCCTCCCTTTGTTTGTGTTCGTCGCAAATTCTGTGATATAGTCCTTGTGAGTAGGATGTCCGATCCCGATACGGACGGGGCAAGGTTCTTTAGCGCCACATTTGCCCCGATCGTGGGTCCATTGCGTCCTTCCATGCCCCTTTGGGATCTGAACTTCCGCATCGTGGAAATTCGTCTGTATAAACACTAAAAGAGGTGGCAAAACAAAGGTGTCTGGTGAGAACCAGAGACGGCAGCTCTCCGTACAATGCTGATTTCTGCAAATCGATTACTCTATTTGTGATACCCTAAAGGCATGCCAGTGAACTGCTGCATTTTATAGTTAAATGAATCTATAAATATACGTAATGCAAAAGCAATCACTGCAGGTGTGAGCACAAAACGGCCTTTTTTCCTTTCCCTTACAAAAATAGACATGTCCAGAACAAGCAGGAAAAATACCATTTAGTACTTGGTACACACCAAGCAGCTTTCCAGGCCCAAACTAGAGGCAGCTATCTTGACTGGTCACAAAACGGTTTTAGAGTGCTAAAAGAAGTGTAAAAACACTTCTAGCAGGAATTCTGCAAAACATGGCATATTTTTGTGCTTTTAAGTGTTAGAGGACAACATACCGTATTTCTGTGCCCTACTAACACCCCATTTTCCCCGAAAACTCTGGTCAATATGAGGGGGCGCGACAATACTGCGGCAGAGTGCATTTCTCAAATAAAAGCAGAGATAAGAGATGGTTTGTGCAAACCACTCCATTGGAAATGGGACCGAGCTTACTGTGGATTGCAGGTGCGGCAGAGGATCGCCCGAGAAATGCGGCGACTCTACGGGAGCAGTTCGAGAGGTCGTGCTTTCTCCATGGACGCCATCTCAGCACTACCGAAAAGGTGCCGGGAACCTGTAAATTCGTGCCTGCTGCAGGCCGCGGATGTGCCGAGCTCCACGTTACGTATGATCCAAGCATGCGGCCTCTCTCCACTTGTTTTGGCAGCGATAGTCACGTAAGCCTCAGCCTCGGCCACCAGTGAGCTGCCGCGCGCTTTCGACCTCACATGAGCTGCCTCCACCTTGCGGGCTCACGCACTCTTCGGCTGTTGTGCATTGTTCTTGGCTATTTCGCCATGATTCCACTGGTGCTTTGCGATGCTTTTCAGTTATCTTAGATATTTTAAAGGTAAATGATGGTCATATGTTGCCTGTGGTTTCAAAATCTATTTTCTGTCATAAGAAGGCTATCGGGGTCAGGGTCTGACGTTGCCTATTTAAACTCAACGCAGTCAGAACCACGCTGTGAGCACACGTGACTTCCTTGCCGCAGAACATGAAATGCCAGACGAGGCAATTTCTTGTAGAAAGTTGAGCTTTAGTTCCATTTTCTCTGCTCATTCCTAGGTAGCTATAAGTAGCCCTCTAATACTGAAGCACTGGGATATTCACGAATTCCTCTAGCGCTTTCCATTATACTGCCGTCTGAGTAAAAAAGAACAGGTACTTTCATGGCCCCAACATCAATGATAGAAGTACGGGCTGTGTTGATGCTGCCACCCATGCGCTTGATATTAAGGCATATCTCTACTGCGTTCCCCGCACAACGGCTACCAACATAGTCGAGTGCACGTGCGGCCCGGCGAAAAGGAACGCCTTGCTGTTCGAAGGAGCATGAATTGCAAGTTTCAGCCTTGGCTTCTGGTGCCGGCGCACTACGCGTCCTTCTTTCCTACAAGAAAGGGGAGGCAGGCAAGGGCGAGACGGGTGTCTGACCTAGCTCCGTGCTTCGAGGGTGGGAGGGCAGGACGGCTGCCGCCAAGATGCGTCTGAATAAGAAAATGAAGCCAGGGATTGCGTCCAAATGCAAGGACTTTTCAAAACGTGATCTAAATGTTGCGAGTGCTTTAAACCCGTCTGAAAAGAGTTGATAAAGAGTTTTCGATGATGTCCAGAAGTTTCAAACTAAAACATTGCTACTCCAACCAGATACTTTTATACATGTCTCACTGTTGAAGTATTATTCCCTAGCCGTTCCAGCCACCGCTCATTCTGATAGCTGCGGGCTCCCTGCCTTCGTTGCATTACGTATCAACCACTAAATAGCGACAACTCATTTAGGTTTGCGAATAGTCTAAAGACAAGAAATCAAAAGTTAATAAAAAGAAGAAGGAAAAAACAAATCCTCCTAATTGTTAAATGTTCTCGCGGCATAGTTTCAATGCATAGTTTTGCGAAGCAATTCGCACAGTGTTTCTAAAAACGCACTGTGACACACCAACACGCAGGCTTGACGTCATTGAGTTGCAATGCACAACGCTCCGGCAGCAGTTTCTGACAGCCGCAATAAACTGCATAAATGCAGTAAAATAAACCCTCGTCGAAAGATGCACTATTTTTCTGCCTAACACCCGGTAGGCCTCAAGATACTAGCATGCCTGAACTGTCGCAAAACCGTCAAGTGGCAAGAAGTAAATGCACGACCAAGCGATCGGCATCGCGTGTTGGGCTTCGTTGTTCACCACAGGAAAGATCTGAAGGCTGATGCCTGGCGTAAGCTTGTTGCTATATCACTGATTCGAGGCTTTGGTAGCAGGCTTGAGTTATAGTCAGATGTACCACATTGGGATATATCAGCACAAACTTCACGCTACGACTAAAACTTGAGCGCCGCAAACGCTCTAAGTAAGGAATTCGCACCATGCATCGGAATGTCTAAAGCAGAAAGAAAGCCTGTTCTTGCCCCCCCCCATAGGCAGGTACGCCGGTTTCCTACTCTGTTGGTAAACATAGGAGGGCTGTAGCATTGGTGCAGCCCTGCCTATGCTGGCTGCCTGCAGCAGCAGGTTTTTCAAGCAGTTCACGATGACACCTTGGTATAAATAGAAGGTAACCATATTGCCTTGTAAAGTTTTTGAAGGCTAAAAGAAACCTTGCATCATTAAGCATGGAATGATGAATAGTTGACTAAAGACTTTTGAAGATCCATGCTTTTGTTGTTGTATAATGTACTAAAGAAGGAATGTAACTTAACATGTGTTCTGCTATTCTATCACTGCTTCCGAGAACTCGCATGCAAATTATGGAAGACATTTCTCTCTTGCCGCTGGGTCTCGTCTGAATTCTTATCATCAGTTGGAACATGAACAGTACAATGTGCCTGGTGTTGACTTCCTGACAAGGGTCAATCTGCCGAGGGGAGCCATCACCACTGATTAGCTGACTAGAACCCTTGTCCTCAGCTATGTCCAAGTGCGCTGATACCACACAGAAACATCACAACTTGCTGTTGTGATGTTTCTGAACTAATGAGGTAATGAAGTATTAATTAGTAACAAGTTGAAGCATAAAAAAACTGGTTGAAAACGCATTTTCATTTTCGAGATTTTTTTTGCGAAACCAGAGCAAACTAAATTTTTGAGCGTACTTATTTGTCCTTAAAAGGCGCCGCAATGATTTATTAACCTCATTTTTGTGCTATTGCCTTCGTAGTGCTTGGGAGCTGAGGGAAAACGACGAAACACAAAATAATAGTGTAATTTTCATTTATGCATGGTTAAGGAACACTTAGATGTTTGGTGATGCTCTGGGAATCGCAGTTGCACGCAGCACATGCTGGCCTCTGCAAATTTATTTAAAGCAAATTTCTCGAAAAGTTAGAACGTTTCATGAGCCTACGTCGCCGCCTTGGCCTTGTTTACTTTGAAAATTTCCTGTACTCACGGTGAGGCGCGTACGATCACACTCGCTTTACGCTCTTTGGTGTTCCAGCGAAATTTCGCTGATCGTCTGTCGCTCCGGACTGATTTCACATTTGTGGTGTAGCAGCGCCTGGGCGGTAAAGGCAGAAAGTTACTGTGTTGATGCTCTTACGAGTTGCTGCTATGTTGGCTTCAATTGAGCGCAATTTTCGTTGCTGCAGATTCCTCCTTGTTTGAAATCTTGCAGAGAGAATTGCAAGTGCTAGACGACTTCATTTTACGAGCCGGAAATGATTTGGCTAGGCGAGTCGTGAGGAGCACTCTTGATACTGAAGAGGCTGACGATAGTTGACGTGAGAGAGACACAGGAAGGAAAGAGCGCTGACTCGCACTGGGGTTTTAATCACTACCTCATTATTAGAACAACGCTGAGGAAGTAATCACTACCTCATTATTAAAATCCTCGGCCAGTGAGCTGCACTCACTTTCCTTCCTTGTTGTCTCTTCACTCACGTAAATTATTTACGCTTTGTTTTAGTCAACATTTATGTCGCATCCGATGAGAGCCCTTTCAACCAGAAGGGGAGGAAGCACTGCCATCCAACTTTATGAATGTGTTTGTGGTGGCTAGGAGTGACCAAAGCTGGAAGCCCTCGTTTCGATTTATTTTGTTTGTTATCCGCAGCGGGCTTTCGATGACCGGGATGAAGAATGCCTTGTTGCTGTCAAACACTTGTTTGGAAGGCCGGTTGTGCTCAGCTCCCTCTATATTTGGACTCCTTTATTTGAACTCAAGAAGTCCAAATAAAGCTTAATATAAGTTTGAAAAGTTACTAAACTTCCTTAAGAATTTATATCTGGTTTATATTGTTTAACTTATTCTCCTGAATTGACCTCACTGTTTTGAGGGACATACAGAAGTGCCAGATTTGTAAGAAGTTGTTTGATGTAAGAAAATCTCATGGATCTGTTTTTCTTGACAGGCTTTATTAGGGTCTCAGCTGAGAAGTGTTCTAGAGAGTTTTTTTATCATAGTTTCCATGACTAGAAGGTTTAATAAACCAAACAACACATTTTCTGACATTTCTGATAAACATATGTGCAAGGACTTAAGTATATTGTTCTCAGTTTTTGGCAACCACTAAAACATTTTTTTTGATATTTAGCACAGATGGGTGCCCAGTCTTTAAAAGTAAAAATTGCTCCATCTGGCGACTTCAACTTATTATAAATGAACTCCCGGTTTTTGAGACGTTTTAGGAACGACATTTGTTCTAGTGTGCGGTCTTGGAAAGAATCACCCACAGATGGAGCTATACATTAAAAGCTTTGTGCAACAGTGCAAGCTTCTGTGTGATAAGGGGTATATATGGAAGCGCAACGGCACTGAGGTGCTAAGTAAGGCTTTCGCAGTATGCTGCAATGTGGATTCGGTGGCCCGTCCTTTGCTGCAAAACATGATGCAATTCAACTCCTATTTCGGTTGCAGTTGGTCCTACCCTGGATCTCTCGTTAACAGGGAAATTCGCTATACGTTCCCTGACAGACAGTGGAAAAGTGCAAACCGTGACGTTCGTAAAACTGCATCACGGAATGCTATTTGCAGAGGGTTTAAGATTCCGTCTGCATTGCTCAACTTGCCATCTTTTCATGTTGTCGAATCCTTTGTTCCGGACTACACGCATGCCGTCCTCCTCGGCGTGTCTCGGGCACTTTCGAGCTTGTGATTTGACAGTCATACTGAATGGGTGTTTCATTTGGAGGTCCGGTAACTGTGAAGCTGGTAGATCACAAAATAAAGGCCATCAACCCTGTTTCTAAGCTAGGCAGGTTTCCTCGGGGGGTCAGTGAACGAAAGATTTGAAAGGCACAAAAGCACCGGTCGTGGCTTCTGTATTATTCGTTGCCGGTTTTCTATTGCATTTCGCCAGAACCCTTCTTTCGGCACCTCGTTCTTCTTGTGCATTCGATTTATTACTTCATTCAAGACACACTCACAGGGATGACATTAACATGGCCCAAATTTTGTTAACGGAATTTTTGATAAAATACAAAATGCTATATAAAAACATCAACATGGTTTTCAAGTTTCACTTACTCCAGCACTTGGCAAAGGTTGTATTTCGTTGGGGCCTTTGTGGACGCATTTCGACTTTTGCTTTAAGTCGTACAATGGCGTGTTAGTTAAATCTACCAAGGGAAACCATGGAGTAGCAATGAACGTGCTGCACGAAGCCATGCTTAAAGGGACACTGAGAGGGTATTTATGATCGCCGAGGTTTTTAGTTGTACGTGGCATATGAGAGCACAACTACCCAGAACAGAATTTGCGACTCGAAACTCGGTTTCTTTCCGCCCGAAAACCGCCGATCGAGAACTGGCCGGTTTGAGTCGCGCTCACTCTGTTTCCCGTGGTCACGGGCCATTTTATAAGGTATCGATGCGACCACCAAATTTAATCAAAGTCGTGGGTCATTGAAAACACACAGTCAATATTAGAAAAATAAAAAAATTGAAACCCATTTTTTGTGGCCTCCAAAAGCTGCAAATACGTTGATTGAAAAAAGGTAGCACAGACAACCGGACGCATTCTGTGCGTTCACTGCATAATTCTCAACATGGCGTCGTTTCGCGTATCGTGGGACATAGCGGATGGCAGCGGACGACGGGCGTTGGACCTCTAATTCAGAACTGTCGTTCACGGTACCGGCGAATTATGTCTTCCTTCGAAAGAGAAATTTTGAACCGATCAAAATAACTGATATTTATCCCGTACGACACGCCCGACCAGCAAGCCGATTGCACGAAGACGTCACCGAGCCGTCGTTCCTTCTCGTGGCTGAAGACATCGCTCGCTCAAACGTCTAGCACAAAGTGCGTACTTCGAGTTGAATACGCACGCGTACGGTTTCTTTACGAGGTGCGAATGTGGCCTATGCGTGGTGCTGCCCGACTTCAAGCCGCGAGTGCATGTATTGACGGAAAATCGGCAGCAAACTTCCGATATACAGTCTAGCGGCTTATTTCTGTGCATGACAGGGTTCTGCAGTAGCGCAGTGGAAAGACGTCCGCTTCACACGCAGCGGGCACGGGTTCGATCCCAGGTGTGGATGTACCTTTTTTTTTTTGTCAGGCATTTTGCGATGTTTACATTTAATTTTTTTTTTACAATTATCACCGAAAAAACAATTGTTGTGGACGATACGTCGCGGAACTAAATTGCATGGGATTCCCTTTGACACCTGCGAAATCAATGTAGTCACTTTCCACAAAATGCGAGGAGCATGTGAATCGGGTAGCGTCCGCTTTTCGAGCTTCGTGTAACTGTTCTACAGGAATCGCAGCCGGCCACTGATCCCGACCCGTTGATCTTTCGGAAAATTAGCACGCTGCCGCACAATGCCACTCTCAGATGCAGGATATGTAAGGCAACTCTTCACGCAACATCTCGGGAGAGCCGATCGCGGGATATTCACCACGGCACTCGGGCATCAAAACAACTCATCTTGAAGTACAGAACAGCGAGCGGAACAAACATAGCTGCAAAGGAATCGCGCAACGAACGAACGCATTTCGTCTGCTACCTGCGGACAAAAAAAAAATCCGCGCGGTCGGGTGTAGCACGTGACCCACCTCCCTCTCTATCCTCTCCATTTCTGCGTGCGGTGCGGAAGTTGCGGTTTTCGGTTTCGAGCAGTTGCGTTTTTTGGCTTCATTAAAAAAAAATACGCGACTCTGTGCCAGAAATATTAATTGTGTGGTATTCGGACACCATAATGAATCGCCTGACAAGAAAGGAAAAAAATAAATTTTTGGGGGTGTCAGTGTCCCTTTAAAGAGGTACTCCGGCGATTTGTTCATGGTCCCCGATTTGCTGAAATTTTGCTAAACTCGCCAAACGACATTGCTAAAATAGAATCCCAAATATTAGGTCAAAATATTATTTTTTCGCGAAGCTATTGAATTTAAGTTTTGGTCCTCACCGTGTTGTTCCAAACTGGAATCTCTACTGACAACAACGAAAAAGTGACGTCGGTGGAAGGCATGGGTTCACTCTTAGGACTGTAGAATTTGTTCCCAACTGATTGGAAGCCATTTCATGGTGTCAAATGAATGCTTCGGAAGCTCGCTCCAGTACCCCCTGCACCTGCACGGAACAAATGATTGGCATATTCCATTTTTAGACTGCTTGCTCGACTGGCAAACCCTGCCCTTCCACTGACGTCACGGCACTGAAAAGTGCGGGTATATTTGAATGTTGGTTTTTGCATCATGTTCATTTGCCGATTTCGCAATAACTATTATGAATTTCGCGATACTAAATAGCATACCGAAAAGGGTAAAGGCCGGGGAGTCAGAAAATATAGTTAGTTCAGGTAGCTCGAAAAATCGGCGGAGTCAGTAAATTTTTATGTATTCACTAAAGAACCGGATGTAATGAAGAGAACCATCGCATTTTTTAAGAATAAGAAAAGATGCCACTCAGGTGTACACAATCTCTGGCGTAACTATTTTGGGCCAGGCACAGCCGTCCGTAAAGGATGCATTGTCCCAGCCCTTGGTACAGTTTCTTTATGTTTTTCAGTCTTCTTAAGATTCGTCGCTTGAGGTGCTGTGTACTATTCAGCTCAATACACACGTCTTCAAAGAAGCAATGACACTGTTTTAGTCCGGGAACGCGACAGAACAGCACATGACAAAACAGCACGCGCCAAAACAGCACGTCAAAACAGCACAGCGTCAAAACAGCATGGCGACAAGACAGCACGACGTCAAAATAGCACGTGACAAAACAGCACAGCGTCAAAACAGCACAGCGACAAAGAGCACAGCGACAAAAGAGCACGTGCCAAAACAGCACGGCGTCAAAACAGCACAGCGACAAAACAGCACGCATGGAACTGCGAGCGCGCTGCTTCACCTCTCTCTGTGCGAATAATTACGAACCACCTTGACCCTTTCATTTATTGTCGCTGGGTTATAAAGGAATTTATTGCCTATTTCAATGCTAAGTCAGTGCTCCGACTGGAGCTGCTGTGTGATTGCTAAAAACAAACAAAGTGAGCAGTGAGTTACTGCTACTAACTACGCTGATCTCTGAAGAGATTGGGTACTCAGAGGTGATATGTTCGCACCGATGTTGGCCGCGTTGTCCTGCCTTTTTTTAAAAGAATTAATGAAAGGGGAAAAGTTATTGGTAAACAAAAAATCAAGTTATGAACCGTCTGGTTTGCGGTGGTCCGGTGAGGTTCCGTAGTACTCGTCGTTTCGTAATTACCACACAAGCATAGAACGTCCCATCAATAAAGCGGGAGATGCGTCGATTGCAGATACATTGATAGAACCGGGAAGATAAGGTGACTTTAATGTCGAGCGAATTCAAGGTTCACCATGGGCACCCACTCTGCGGGGTTCATTCGCCGTGAATAAAATGTCCCGGAAACACGCGGCTGCAGCTTGCAGGCGAGAAGTTGCCTTGAGTTAAATTCACAGATTATTGCCCACGAAGGCCTCGATCAGTGGAAACCGGTGGAACATAAACATGCCACAGCCTCAATGCTGTTGCCGTACAGCATGGGCTAAAGCACACCGTTGCCGCACACGCTTTTTAACAACTAATGACAACACATTGCTGTGCGATTTATTCATTTGTTGTGGACGACATCACTAGCAAACTTGCGTGCTCAAGATTAGCAGAACTGCTAAGAGAAATAGCCAGAATACGCTCCAGCGGGAGGCTGCAGTACTGCGCAGGAAGGCCTTCATGTGCGCATCGAGTATACTCCCGAGTGGTCGCCGCACTCCCAACTTGCTCACAACAGAAAGGATTCGACGAATTGGCCGTCCATGAGTTGGCTTTCCACGAATTGGCCTAGACCCTCACGTTCCTTTACGGTGCCTACTTTGAGACGTGCTTTTTTTAACTCCATGTGCTCTATGCAGGTTCTACGTTCCGCCGCTTAAACCGATAAAAACTGGTAAAAAGTACGGCGAAATATTTTACCACAAATTCAGTTTTAACCGAAGAAGGTCAGTATTCTCGAGGGAGCTTGGAGGAATGGGTGAGAGGAATGTGGCTCATTACTGTCCGTATGACCACTTCCTTTCGCAGTGATTTCAGCTTGTCTCCGAGATCGGTTCAGCTTTCGACGCAGTGGTCGCCAGGACGAAATCTGAATTTTTCACCTGATAGGGATTTGTGTGCCGAATTCTTTGTTCCAAGAAGAGAGTTTAATCGTGAACTGAACAACGAAATTAAAGGGCGTCCGTAAATGCCGCACATATTTTAACACCCCTAGCTTCCATCTACTAGAGGAGGGCATAAATACGATTGCTCTATTGTCGTTTCTTGGTCTGCGCGAATTAACCACCTCTCGCAGTCGGGGAAAATGGGGGGAGAATGCACTGAGTACAATGCTTGCAAATTTCTGGATTTCGATATTTGCCTCTCCGACAGAAGTGGTAGTGAAGCTCATGTTCGTCCTCTGTACAAATACGAGCCACGATGATAATGTCAGATCACGATAAGGCTCCAGTGCGTCTTGCAGAACAGGTCGCGTCGGCTGCTACAGACAGAAACAAATAAGAAATCAGTACCTGGTTTACTCACTATTCAATTTAAACAAACGCCTTTAAATATTGAATATTCGTAAGTATACTGGTTTTCGCCAATAAACCAGAAAGAACTGAAAAGTTTCCGAGTCTACAAAGGTTCTCAGCAATAAACCGAAAACTTCTGCTTGGAATAAAAACCGAGAAATTACGCCGAAAATCAAAATATTAAAAACCGAAAACGCAAAAACTAGCTATATTGTCAACGTCCTGGTTTGACGCCTGCTGTTTTGTCGCCGTGTTGTTTTGACGCTGTGGTGTTTTGACGCATGCTGTTTGGACCGTGTTGTTTTGTCGCGTGCTGTCTTGTCGTGTGCTGTACTGTCATGGCGCCTTTTAGTCCTTCCAGGTGAAAGTTTTCGTTGTATTCGTTCAATCTTGTCTTACAGGCTTAACAATGCACAGGAAGTTGGGTTAACTGTGAAGGTACTCGAAGTTGTGGATGCAGCATTTTGCGGTGCTCCCCATAGGACCGTGCGGATATAATTCGAGCCGCGACGGGGCGCCCCTGGCGGCAGAACGGGTCCGTTGTATCGAGGAGCCTCTACCAGTCGCTGGGTTGGTTGTGCGCAGTAGCGAGTTAGAGCTGCAATTTCTGAAACGGCTATTCCGGACCAAGAAAGCCACAATAATTGCTGCGTGGTCGGCTACGGCAGTTACGTGGAAGATCGCGCGCGGCACGAAGTTCTACATCGTCCCTTCGAAGCCGTACGAGGCGGAGTACCGCGCGACCTGGGTGCGACGTGTGCGTCCATGCAGGTACGTGGCGTTTCTTACCTTGCAGTTCACGTTTGCTTTAAGCTGCTGACGAATAATAGAATTATTTTTCCC
The DNA here is from genome assembly GCA_037355805.1 of Ixodes ricinus. NCBI lineage: Eukaryota > Metazoa > Arthropoda > Arachnida > Ixodida > Ixodidae > Ixodes > Ixodes ricinus. The sequence goes on from JAZHYW010050818.1 coordinate 20,005, forward strand.
TATTTTAGCGACAATGGAACAGCATGGTTACCAATGGCAAACTCTAAAAGTATGCAGCAAATACTTCACCGGGATCGAGAAGCAGAATACGGTCGCCCACCCAAGCCCACCCTTGAATGTTTCCTTCAGCCTACAGGAAGAGTGGGAATCGCGGAATGGCGCGAAAACAGTGGCCCAGTTATTGTCAAGCTGATGCAGAAATAAACGCACATGATTAACGCAGTCCACTCAACGTCAACTCAGAAAGCTCTCTTATCTAATTACGCGAAGGTCGGAAGTTGTTTTGTTTTGTTTTGTGGGCGCGTTCAATTTCGTTTGCGGAGTCAGGCTCGCCGCGACATCTAGTTGTCCGTCGAAACGGACCTCCTTTACGTCGTACACGCGGCCAGACTCATGAGGGAGTTTTCCCTTCGTCGTATTGACACCACGGAAGAAGCTTTCTGGATTCGTAACTGCCTTAAACCCCGTCGTAATCGCTAAGGAACACTTTGCCGCTGTCGTATGCTCATCGCCATTGCTTCCCCGATGATTCTGCACCGGCTACCGAAGAAGAGGTCCGGATATGTAATAGCCTTAAACCCCAACAGGGACACTTTCCGCTGTGCTGTTCGTTGCTGTTGCTGTTCCTATTCTGCGCCCGCGGCACCAGCTACCGAAGGAACTTTCCGAATTCGTGAACTGCCTTAAATCCCGTCGTAATCCGACGGGGACACTGTCCGCTGTGCTGTTCGTTGCTATTTCTCCCCGGTGTCCTGCGCCGGCTGCCTCTGGGTCGCGGCGAGACAACGAGGCGATCGCCGCGACCCGGCCGGCTCGGTCGCTATGTCCTACATTGCAGCTGGTAAGTTTTTTCTTCCCTCCAAAATGGTCTCCGGTTTTGGCACTTTTGCAGAGAAGGAAGTGCAAGTTGATGTCAAGAATTCTACGTTTGTTTGTAAGGTTTCAAATCTTGGGGTTATCTGATGCATGCTGGCCTGCGGTCTTGGTAGGTTACCAGTTTTAATTTCAATTCGCCTGCTTGTTCAGGGTGTCTTCCAAGTTGCTTCTTTCAAATTCTCTGACTTTCCCAAGTTTTCGCTTACTATGTTCGGTGTGGGCGTGCCGATTGCTCCGTTGTGCTTTGTTGCATGACCCCATGCCACTTAGACTGGTTGTTTTTCACGACTTCAGTCAGCTGCTTGGTGGTTTGCCAGATTGTTCTCTGACTTTTCAGGACGCCTAAAATTCTCTAGCTGATTCCCAGTTTTAGTGCTTTCAGTTGCGTCTCGCCACCCGAAATCTGCAGAATTTGTGCACTGTTAACGTTTAGCCAGGTCCTCCGGAAAACGCTTTGATGCTTTAACACACTTGACCATAGATCCCTCTCTCTTTTTACTGCCGTTGAGCTTCCATTTATATTTGTGTTTACCGCTTTCCAAAGGGCAGGTGGGTATAGCCCAGAATCTTTTGCTTCTGCAGTGCAGAGCTTTCCCTCCACATCTCTCGAGCTGTGGTACGTTAACTCACTGGGCCACTGGAATTCACTCCTAACTCCGTTGCGCTTCCATGAAGGTGTTTACCAAATTACTTTCATTTCTAATTCCCTGACCGTTTCGCTCATTTACCCTGACAGTTACGATTTAATTTCTCACCGTTTCTGCGTACCGAAGGATGGCATTTTAGCAACATTATTTTAGCATGGGTGTGCCGAAGTGCAGCCGTCGAGCTTCATTCACTGCACCGCTGTGCCTGCTTTTCACCGGTCATTTCTCCTGATTTAACCACCTTTCTGATGGTTTCCTTGATAATTCCCTGACTTTTGCGGATGTATCAAAAATCCCCTGAAGAATTGAGATTTTCCAGTTTGGTTGACACCTTGTACCATGCATTTTTTATGAGTTTTGTTTTTTTTCTGAGGGCAAAATCCATGTGCAGCGGTAGCTGACATAAGGTGAGAACGTTTGCTTATAAGGTAGCTTTTGACTAGCCCTGTATTGCGGTCTTACCATGTTCTGCAGTTTTTCTCGCATATTGTGGATGATTTCTGGCTTGCTGTAATTTTTGGAAGCGATACATACTTACATGTACTTCAAATTTTAGGAAAAATGGCTTAGTTCCGGTTTCTGGTCGTTGGCTCATTTTGAGAAAAGTACTACCGTAATCTATTTATGCTTTTAATATGGGGGAGAGGATTTTGAGCCCAGAAAGTCACATGGCTTCTGAACGCATGCTTTCCTCTCCGAGTTCTCCAAGCTGCGGTGTGACAGCACATGGCAACACCGGTTCCCCATTTGAAGTCACCGCTGCAGAAATTTGAAATATCGTGGTAGTTTGTAGCATATACATACGTGTATCGCATTCAAAGCTCACTATTCGTCCTTCTGTTCGCTTTGCGGGCGTCGGCCATATTCTGTTGTTTAAGAAACTGCATCGTGTTAGATTCGGTTGCCAGTCTGCTACGGAAAGATTGATTCGCTAAATGAAAATAACAAACAATGCCGTCAATCATACACGCATAATACGTCATATGCAACAGCAACGTAGTGTATGAAATTCCGTTCACATGTGGGAAAGTGTACGTTGGACAATCTGGCGGCTGTGTGAATGTGAGACTTTAGGAGGCTTCACCTTTCTCTTAAATCATCGCCATCGAAGCTTCTCGCCGCCGTCCAGGACTTTACTGCACACCTAAATTCCAAGACACTGAAATCTCAATGGTTACCATTAAAGAGATCAAAGAACCTATGAAATGGCTCATCTTGTGTAGGCAACTTACCAGCGCACCATCAATAACGTTGTCTGAAAGGGTAGGTTACCTCAACTTCTTTTTGTAACTTGAGTAACTAATTTTTTCTAACTTAATCTTCCAACTGAGTTTCTTTTGTTTATACTTCTAAATTTTGTTTTTATTGCGCTCTTTTGTGCGCCTCTTTCTCTTTATTTGCTAATTAGCAAAGAAGTCACATTTAATTTAGTTTCTTCAATGCATCTATAATCTATGACATTAAATTGCCTCCACTCTTTTCTGCCTTCTTACATGTCCAGTTCGTCTTTTGTCTTCATGGGAATGCATTAAACACGGTTAGATAGCGCTCTACCCTGTCCCATCTTTTTTCCTTGGTGATTGCACGCTTTGACTTTTAACAATGCATAGCCAACTAGCCCAACGAATCATTTTGATTGCTTCTTGTGTAATTGTAAATGTAATTTCCTTGTACCAGTAGGTGTACCGTATCATAAACGGATTTGGGCAACCGTGCTTTGAAGATCCACCACTTCTATTATAATTTAATTGGCTGTTTTTGTTATTTTTTGCTGTCCAATTTTAAGGCGTTTCTTTGTTGTTCTTCTCTTGACTTCTTTTGCCTGGTGAATATTTTGTTTCCTAACGCGTCCCGCTCTTGTGATTTTCTTTTATGATTATTTTGTTTTAGCTCTATCATCGGGCTCTTCGAGTCGCCGACACTCATAACACGTGATATCAACCGACATCACCAATATAACACACTGAACAAGAAAAAAAAAATACTTTTTCCAAAAAATTACTTTTTTTTAGAAAGGCAAGAAAACGGGCGGGTTATTAAAGGTTTGCGCGCAGTTCTAACCAGAAGGGACGGACGACAAAGGGGACAAGCGGCAAACGCACACGTCTCAATTCCTTAGGCCTAACAATCTCTACTTCAGGAGTGCCACAAGAAGCTTGAAGGAGACGCTAAAGAGTGGGACGCGATGGCGTTATCGGGTCCCGTTCGCCGGCTTTCACATGAGTAAGTTTCAGTGTGCCGTACACTAGCTTGCGTGCCGCAAAAAGTGCGCACCTAAGTGCGCATGCTGGGCTGTAATAGAAAGCGCCAGCGTATTACGTACCTTTTAAACGCTGGAATTTTACGTTGCGGAGCTAGCGTTCTTACGGGAAGCTCTCGGGGAATCTAGGGCCCATCGAGAGCACCACTTTGAAAGATTGGCGGTTACCTTGGCCTGGCGGCGGCAAGGGCGAGCGTGGTGGCAGCGAAGGTCAGTGTTACGTGAAGGTGCGTAGTGTTCCAGCTCGGCAATTGTTTCCGGGACCTACCGTTGTCGAATCAGATCGCCAGATGCAGCTGAAGGAATGCACAGTGGAAATGTTCGCCGCTCGCATTGTGTGTGAATCGCCGCGATCTGCTCAAAGCTAAGCACTCTTCGCGCAGATCATCGCCGAAAGACGAACGACTCTTCGTTGGAATCGCGGAAGTTGTCGCTGTGCGCACTGGACATCCAGTAGGTCATGGATTTCTTCCCGCAGATGGCGATGTTGATAAGCGGTTGCCGTTCCTACAGGATGATTAACGGAGTTTCCGCGGTGCAATCCAGATGCGAACTCCGGTCTTGTAGCCTGCGTGCCCCGCGAGAAAAGCGCGCTTGACCATGGCAGCTGCTGCTTGGTATAATTTCGAAATAAATTATTATAAGTTTTCATTGTAAATATTTTTAGGAGCATGGTGGCGGTATGCGGCGCGTGAAATCCTACGACTCTGGCGTATTGAATAAAAAAGATCATGCGAGATATTCACTGGCAACGCTGACGTACGGCTGAAATTCCATACGGGCAGGTGGATTTTAGCGTACGCTATGCCATGTGCGTATTACGCACGTGAGAACCAACAACACCATGCCAAAGCTGTTTATTAATCACGCGTTGGTGCACAAGCCGCACTAAGCGTGTGTGCGTGTGATCAAGTCGGTAGCGTCACGTGTCACGCAACGTCACATAACGTGAAGTGTTTTTATTAGAAGTTTCCCGCCAAATTGGTCGGTAAAAGTTTTCGCTTTGTAGATAGAGGAAAATTGTACGCTAAATGTGGCGGGAAAATTTAGCGGGCCAATAGAATCATGCGCTTCACAGAACGCCTGTGACGATACACATGTGGCTGAGCGCGTTGCATTATGGACTTTTTGGTTCCGACCAATTCCAACGCCTGACTTCTTACGCTTGCCAGGAGACTCCATTTGCTAATGGGCGTAGTCGGGTATTTGTGCTACATTTTGTCAGATGCGAAAATAGCGAGCCGTTAAATATTGAAATACACGGGACGGATGGGAGAAACGCACAGAATTTGATCGACCACTTCAACAATCAAAAGAAAAAAATCCACCCAGGTTGTTGTGCGCATTTTTTTTGTTTCGCGCGATCATCCCGGAAACATTGTTTTTCTCACAATTGCAAAGGTGACCCCAAAAAACCTCGCATGCTTTGAAGATGAAAACGCCCGAACCGTCACGCTGCACCGTCATGCGATTGACCGCATGCCGAACGGTACAAGGCATCCCGTTCAACACAGTTGCTGTGATCTTCGCACGTGACTACGTCCATATCGCGCTCCGCGCGTCGAAGTGCCTACACCCGAAGGTCACGCGACGCTCGAACGGTTCTAGATTGGACTTCGATGGCAGAAAGCGTCGTCACTACGGCCCGTCAATGGCAGCTGAAACGGAGCGTGGTACTCGAGGATGAAAATATTACAATGCAAATGTTATTTATATCTTTCGTAACAGATGAAGAACGATGTGTTGCATTTAGGTGGCTGGAGCGTAGCGGGGACAGCTGCAGAGATATCGTACCACGTTTCGAGTTTTGATGCTGCAGGTGTTACCCCGCTGATTTCGCAAAAAATATTAAACTTCCCGGTAAAAAGATTTTTTTTTCTGCATTATTTAGTGGACGTTAGGACCCGGATGATAATTATTTAAATATTACAACCGCAAAAAAACGAACACCCTTACACGCTCTGTTTTTACGAAGATGCCTTTGCACAGCTGCCACGTGATGTTCCAGCACGGATCGCTGGCATCACATCGTGCCAAGTTTTACAGGAGAGAAGTCATGCTCCGATATCGATTGACGCTGTGCACCGTCTCTATTTTACGAGCTTGGAGGCATAAGCTGAAAACAAAAATATTCTCCTATAGTGATCAAGCTATGGCAAGCTAACTTCATCCATTTAAGTCACTCACGTTTCCGATTCTTGGTATCAACAACGGCGCTGCAGTATCTGAAGAACCACTCGCGACGGCTTCTGGACGGTACATCGGACATGCAACTCTAACTCTGTCGTCAAAGGTATTGGTCTTGGGACTGGCGCTGTCAAATTGCGTTAATTGTTGGTAAGCTGAATGCATCGCTGTCAGCCACCAAACTTAATGAAGGAATTAGATTACCTTAATGTTTATTGTCGAATATCGTCTGAAAAACACCTATTAGAAAAAAGGCTTTCGTAGCGAACAATGGTTAGAGCGCTGGCATGCAAATGTGGGGAAAATGTTGAGATCTTTTGCAGCGGCGAAGAAAATATTCTTTCTAAACAGACGTGAAATGGGCCCTGCAACAGGGCTAGATGGTTTCAAGGAAACCAATATGCCACCTAAGACGAGGCGTCGTCCCAATATATATTGGAACAGCAATATTTAATTTAAAAAATAATGTATTTTACAGGAGCAATACTACATGC
>JAZHYW010050820.1:0-21057 GCA_037355805.1 Ixodes ricinus
TATACTCGGCGACAACTTTTCTGCGGCAATGAATGGAATGCTAGCGAAGTAGACTCGCTGCATGTATCACACCGGCCAAGCATCCGGGCTTTCATTGCGTCAGTTTTGGTTTCGTATGTCGACATTCAAGGCAAGCACTCACGGCCGTCCTCTTCGGCGAAGAAGAGGGCCGTGTGCGAGGGACTGACATCCCGGAAAGCTCGGAGCAGATGCCATCTGTTAAGGAAGAGATCCCGGGCACGTCCGGTTTCGGTGGTGTCAGTTTATCGTTCCCTCTGTGCCGTTCCTGATCTCGTGGTTCTGCGCTTCACTACCTCCTTTTCCTCTTGTTACCTACTACCACATCGCATAATCTGCAACACTATCTTTCAGTAGGAAAATGGCTGTAGAGCCGGAGGACCCGCGCGGGACAGACACGTTCTAACCGAAAAAACCTTTATTTTTTCGGCTATACGATTATAATTTACGTTACAGCCAAAACACAATTTAGACCCGGGGATGGTGTTCAGCTGCATAAGAAGACAGCGTGCTTCGGCTCGGTGAGCTTTGCAGCATTGCCAAGAAAGGTTGTCGCTGAGTATAGCTACCGGCAACCAGAAGGCTCGCTTCTTCCTTCTCTTCATCTGTAGCTGCTTGGTTCTGCCGACTTCTTCGTCCATGGCATACAGGAGTATCGTCGTCGTCGAGAGACATGGAACGCCGAAGCTCTCGCTTCGACTTTTTAGCTGCGTCGTCATTGATGTGAAGTTGTATGCGAAAGTTATTTCAGGATGCCGGGGGCGTGGGGGCCGCTGCGTTGTGTACAGGCGGCATGGGCTGACCGACGGAATACACCCGCGATCTCCTGTAAATCTTCTGGGGCCCCACCGTTGTTCGCGCTGCCGGGTCAGCAGCGTTCTAGAAGTCAAACGTGTGACCTGTCGTCCAACAATGGTCTACCAGTTCAGTTTTGATCTTGTGGCATCTCGTTGCCTTCTCCACGTCTCTTCTGTGCTCTTTGAGGCGGGCACTCATTCGCCAGCTGGTTTCTCTGATCGTAACACTTGTCACAGTCCTCACAGTTCACTTTATATACAACACCACCTTTTGCTGATTCTGGAGAGGTTGGATCCTCTGACTTTGAAATGCAGGTCACGTAACTTTATATGTGGTTTGGAAGGTTGTTCGTATACCCAATAGCAGGACGAGACCAGCAGAATGCATTCTGGGGCGCTTTACACATGTGGGATAGTCACCACGCCTGCTTTGTAATTATTCGTTGCTTTTGTTCTTCCCTGCTGCATCTGTTTGCGTTGTTTTCTGGCCGCTCAAACCTTTGGGTGAATACCCACGCTCAAAAGGGATCCGACAACAGTCTGAACTTCCGATGCTCGTAAATAATTTGGGGTTATTTTAGAGCTCAATTGCTTCAAATTGGTTCCATTCAGCGTCCTGAATTCACAAATGTGTATTATATGTTGTGGGAAACAAAAGAAAGTTCCTAGAACTTTTTATTTGTTACATGTCTTGGTCTATAAATGTATGAAGTGAAGTGAAAAAAAAAAAAGGCATCGGTGAGAAACTCGTCTTTCTTTCCTTCCTGTGTTTCTGGCCACATCTTCTCATTCTCTTTTGTTTCTATTGATGGATTTAAGTTAGTCTGAAATTGTGGGATTAACTCGATGAAAGGCATTGGTGAAAAAGTATTGAGGCAAGAGGAATGCTTGTTTCCTTTGTATTCTCTAGGCCATTTCCTGTTGTGTGGAGCTATGTTATAGAGATGAAGATGGCACAAAGCCTCTCAGGTAACCGACCTTTTTAGCTTCATGTAATGTTTTTATTATTTTAAAAAAAAAAATTTTTTTTAAATGTATGCTTAATTCTTTGGGCTGTTTGATTGCAGGATTGATTTAGTCTGAAAACATGCAGACAAGAGCATTTATTTTTTTCGCCAAGTAGGTGCTTTGGGATATATCACCCTGCACTGAGACAGAACAGCAGAATACATTTGAAACTAAGTGAATTGTGAAAAAAGATACATGTAAAATTTCTTCACACTTTTTTCTTGTGATGACACACTTATATTACTAGGAGAAACCTAGGTATTTTATGGCAATGATGCTTTTCTAATGTTTTAATATAGACAGTGAACAGAAAAACATAACACATAAGTGTCAGTAATCCCTCTTGCATCACAGGCATTTTATTGCAGCATTTTGTTAACTCAACTTTTAATTTTGGGCCTCAACTAGGGCTGAATTTAGGCTCTTGAGAAAAGTTCATTCAGATTGTGCCGTAAAAAAAAAATTCCTCAAAATTTGTGTAATTGCAGTGCATACATTGCTGGAGTCACTATGGCCCAGTCATTCACTGCTGTCAACCATCACTATATGCAAACTTCTATGAGAGTAGGAGACTGATGTTTTCAGTAAGTCATCACAAATGCTGCAATTTGATTAAAAAAAAGATGCCCATGGATGCTCAGGGATTCATGGCTTGCTCAGTATCACGGTACATTATGAACTGTGATCCTTCAAGTGGGTTAGAGTGAGACATCACAGAACAACACATGCCATTCTTGTAATAAATATCATGACATTTTCTGGTATGTACTTTAATAGTCTTACAGCACACTTTAACAACTCAGTTTTTTCCACAGGCTAACTTTCCAAAGAGATAATAAAATTTTCTGACATGAGTTCTACTGATTTTTATATCAATATTACCTCTAACTTACTTTGCTAGTACATGCACACTGAACTCACAAAAATCGCATAAAAAGCTAAGATGCCTAAACTGAAGCAGTTGATGTAAGGGCCTCTTGATACCTGTCTCTTCCACTAACGTAGGCTTTAAACTACACTTTATATTTTGTTTTAAAATTGAATGTGTGCACATACATAACATACCCCAACACGATGCAAGTGGTAAGACTTACAATTTCTACGATACTTCTACTGCTGTACTTCCCTGCCAAACTTGACATAGACCAGCTCCTTTCATGAGATGGCCCTATTGAGACTGTGATGAAACTACTCCTAGCTCCCACTGTAACAAGGGCAGGAGTGAGTCTGTATATGTGATATTTTCATATATGAACTATAACTGCGAGAACAAACATGGCTTGTGAAATTTATTAGGAAATTATCTCTTTCAGTACTGAATGGTTTAGGGGTTAGTAGGGTCTACCATATGAATTTACTTTATTTCTAACTGGTAGGAAGCTGGAGAAAATTTCTTGGATTTCAAAGTGACTGCATTTTGAGCTTTGAAGAATTCACCTCTCTGTAAAGAAACTTATCTCCAAATATGGCCAGGCCTGTAATCATGCTTGATGAAACGTGTAGAATCGATGATTGTCAGAATTTTCTAGTCAGCTAACATGAATACTGCGATGGGTTGATTATTAGGTGCTACAGGGTTGCAATCTCTGGAGAAATGATGGCAGAGTACGCTGCCACTATCGTCTCTCTTATTTCTTTCCAGAGCTCAGACACTGAAAGAGGGCTCCTTTCTTCCATCCAGCCTACCTGCTGGATATCTTTAATTCAGCCCTTGGATGGAAAGGGTAGGTAGGAGCATGCAACATAACCAATTAGTCTGGCCTACCGTAAAATCTTAGCAAGGATGCCCTCCCCGGATACGCTGACCCGTTTTCTGAATGATGCAACAAAAATGCTCAAAACATCACACTGGTGCATAAGCCTCTGCATGATACTCATTCAGGGGAATTACATTTATCGGCATAATCTACCCAGGCTGCCAACCTCTAAAACTGACAAAGTTTGTAGGAAGTTCACTTGTTACTGTGCGTCTAAATTGCAATGTCAGTTCCGTGACTTCTAGTGATTACTAGTGTATATTGCATCGTGAGAGATACAATCTACACAGCGTCTGAATCTGCTGATATCTGTTTCATTGTTTATCTGCAAGTGTATGGCAGGTTCGCGTTTTTGTCCATAATCCCAAATGCTGTATTCTCCGGTTCTGTAGGACAAGTTTATAGCAGGTTGCCTTTCTTCCCTGCATAAACGGATCACTTCGATTTCGCGGTATCGTTCTGGTAATCAGAACAGCCGAGTTCACGCGCGTGTACCGTGAAGCTCAAATCTGCTGCACCACCACAGTCCCTGGTTTTCCTTTCGCGACACAGGAGTTAAGAGAAGTCCCATATATGACCCAAATAACTATTATAAAGTTTTGCTGCTCTGGCATCCCCATATTTTTTGTTATACTCTCTTGGGGTAGCATTTTCTTGATTTCTTCTAAGGTAACTAAGTTTACTTGGACAGATGCTTTCGAGCATATGGTTCCCGTAACAGCTCATGCTTCAGTACTGTATGTGATCTACTATGGCAAGCATCTTACACTGACAGATCCCTCTCATTCTTTTCTGTTTTAACCTTTAGGTGGTGGGTTTGCAGTGTTTCCTGGGAGGTGTCAGAAGGTGCTTGAGAGCAGAGAGAGGGCAGGCTGATTTGAGAGGGTCTCTCTTCTCTTCAGTTCATGAATGGGCGTCCAGGGATGGTTGGAGGGCAGGAGCTGTTCGGAAGTTGACTGGTGGTGTCCACCGGCCACTGGGCCCTCTTCTGGTTCTGACACTGAGCATACCTATTCTTCGTATAATTTAACGGTGCTACTGTTGTGTGGGTAGAAGACAGCACTGTAATTCTGTGACCCAGGTGGTGGCAGTGTTGTAGCCCCAAGCCCAGGCCTTTCTGCCTTAGACAACACTGGCGCATGTGCAGCCAAAGCCTGGTGGAGTTCCTCAAGTGCGTGCTGAAGGCACAGCTCCTACCGCATTCTTAACTTGTAACCAATTACGAGCATGTTTGAGCCTTTCGTAATGTTTGTGTGATGCAAGTAGAGTGAAACCATCTCTAGCTCAAGGTTGACTTTCCAAAGGTCATTTTGCTTTTCTTGCTGAGAGTTTTGCAACTGACAAACTTGAACAAAAGTGAGAGTCAACACAGGGCAAGCAACAACTTTCAGCTCTGTTATACTTCTCTCTTTGTTCCTGTGTCTTTTGATGTTAAACTTGAGTATGAATCAGAACCAACTAGCCCAACTTTGAGTCTTAACTGCTTAGTTTTCTTGCTTCTCGTTTGAAGTGCTGGCAGGCTTTTCTATATTAGGAACGCCATAAGGGAGTTTGCTAGGCAAGCGTTTATTTTCTGATTTGGTTAGTTCCTTAAATTTTTAAAAGCTGTCATTTCTAGTCTTCCTCAATTGAGAAAAAAAAATGAACCGTGCAAACTTTGGCTTTCTTTTGTTTTGCCTTAGGACCAACACCTGCAGAACTTCTTCGTACACTGTCAGAAGCTGCTTGAGACCAAGATTCTGGGTCCGGACACCGAGACAAGTACTCTCCTCAAGGTAGACTTGGATGTGGATTGTACTTTGCTGCATTTTAAACCCTGCATAGTATTCCCATGTTCAAACATAATGGTTTGTTTATAGCAGGATTTGATCATCCACACTACAGGGGGGAGGTGGGAACGGGGGGCGGGCGAACTTGCACACAAGAGTTTTTGTTTGTTATGATCATGTACTACTACCTGTTGCTTGGATGTGTCACTAATTTTCTTTAAAATAATTTTTTTCTGAAATTCTAGCATGAAATTGCTTGTTCTACAGCCTGTGCCCAATTGAGTTGTAACTGCCTGAGCAATGCATTAGTTCTGCTGTTAACCGATGCCTGATGTATGATTTTGATGCTTGAGAAGCTTTGCAGAAATTCGCTACAGTCTTAAGTTACCTGGCACACTCTTGTTGAACTCTCAAACAAAAGGCTTTTGAAATTTTTTTTTTTGGTTTTGTTTCAATAACAAGAAGTTTTTAACTCTAATATGCTTGTCTTTGAACTTGTTTATTGAGTTGTGTTTTCATATTTGGCTGAGATCTACCTGTTTTGCTCGGCTGTTCCTGCATGGCTACTAACCAACAATCTGTCTTCTGTATTTAACAGCTAAGCATGATGAAATGTTGCATGTCAGCCACTTTTTTTTGCTTGCATTTTCTGGCATTTTTTGTTTGTTTATTGGAGAGGTTTAATAGGGTTTTTTTTGTTAGTGACACAAGTGTCACTTTGAGGGCTGACCTTTTCTAAAACAATCTATGCTCCAGTCATTTGGCTTAGATGATGTGTATAATAAAACAATGCTGTGAAACGACGTGTAACAATATTAAACGAGTGTTAAGAGTCTATCAGTTATATGTCATTCAAAATATTAGTACGAGTTAGCAAGCCCTCAAAAAACCCTCGAATTGCTGAGAGCAATTTTTGGACAAGATTCATGACATAGCTCAACCCTTTCATTAGGAAATTACTCCGTGAAATATTTGCATGGAATTAATGATAGTTATGTCATACCCAACCTTTCTGTCATATGCCAAGCAATCAGGAGTAGTGATTCTTGTTATTTTTAGAATATCAATATGAAAACTTTAATAATTACTTTTTTTTTCTACAGCATTGCATTTCTCATTTTCGTGTTTCAAGTTGCAATGTAGCATGAGTCCCTTCTATATTGAGGAATAGGATGGCTTACTACAGATATATGTTTAGAGTGGAGCAGATGGATCCATTTCATTGTGAAGATCGTGCATATTTGAATTAACCATTAGGAGTAATGTGCCATAGGGCATAAAAACTGCAAGCTGTTAATATTAAAAGTTTGCAGTGTATTCTTGAGAAGGCAGATTGTGGGGTTTTGCCATGCAGGAACAGGCAATTGCCTCAGTTGGCTCTGAACCAGGACGGGAGATCTCTAAGCTGGTCAAGGTTGGTATTTTGCTGTTGTTTAGCCGCTCTCAGATATAAGTAAGGCATTGACTAACTGTATTGACTTCCATGGCAAAGCACCCATTGTTCTTTGGTGCACATTGAAGACAGAACATGGTCACAAAAGCCCTTGCATCTTTTATGCATTATTTACATTTGGGCTGGGACTTCATGGGCCTCGTTGCACACTTAGAATAAATATTTCTGCCAATTGGTTTGCCATTTCAGTCTTTGCATTCACTCAGTATTGAAGCCTTCTTTGAGTTGTATTGGCAGGCAATTCAGTAGAACCTCTCTGCATGACTTGCACATGATATCATCACACCATGCTCTCGGTCATTCCTACTTGTCCTCGCTGAGAAAAACAAATTCAGTGGTGCAAAACATATGCTGCAGAAGGTATGCGCTCTGCAGCAAGACCACCGTAAGGGCTCCTGATGTGACGTCTGTGCAAGTTTTCCAAGAAAATTTTTTTTTATTACATCATTATCTTTACTGTATCTGTAATTCAAATGTCTTACTAGTAGTGTTGTGCAAATATTCGAATTTTTGAATCATAGTTTCAAATAATACACTAATATTCGCTTCGAGATGAACTGCGATATTCAAACTTTTCGAAGTATTGATTGCGGCGAATTATCCTTCGTTGAGTGCGCTTCGAGTCGAGCGCCTGTGCACTACGCAGCAAAGCTACATCCGCAGAGCTTGCAGGCTCTGTGGGTATTGACTCCCTGCAGTGCACAGATTGGCAGTGAGAAGCACACTCAATGGAGCTAACCCTCCTCGATTATACGGGAGTATATGTTAGGCAGCGATGTCTTGACAACCTGCATTCATCATTCGTGCTTCTTTCTTTTAATGCGAATAGCATTCTTTGGATACTTCACGCACTTTTCGTCTATGTATCTATCTATCATCTATCTATCTGGCTATCTAACCTCTTGCGCCGCGGGTCGATAAATAAATAAAAAAGACCGGCGCCGGCTGGGATTCGAACCGTTGACCCTTTGATCAGCAGGCAGACGCGCTAACCACAGAGCTATGAAGGCAGTCATTCAACGCACTCTAAACGGTTGTTTATATCTTTACCATAGGACGCGCTTTACAGCGCTGTCACAGCTACCGGTGCGCGCGCGTTCCATGCACGAGGGCTCATTCCGCTCTCGTGAGGCTGAGCACGGCCGCTAGCTCACCCTCTCCCGCGCTCGGGAGAGGGTGATGTAGCGGCCGTGCTCAGCCTCACGAGAGCGGAATGAGCCCTCGTGCATGGAACGCGCGCGCACCGGTAACTGTGACAGCGCTGTAAGCGCGTCCTATGGTAAAGATATAAACAACCGTTTAAAGTACCGTTGGTTGAGACTAGCTGAGACGCCAGAAAGTCTGGTCGGTACCATTTTGAGTGTTTGTGCGTATGGCGCGTGCTTTGCTCGCCTTCCTAAGTGACACAAACGCACGTGCTGGGCTGCGGAGATCGTGCGCAGGGCTGTGAAAGTGTCAACAAATTTAGAATCGCCTCAAGAGTGGGCTGGCGTATCTAGAGTGTGCCGGCCACCTGACGAACGCGCATAACTCCGCACCGTTCGATGCTATTCGCATTAACGTAGATAATCATTCCCAAAGGATGGGTTTTTATTCAGATTTGAAATAGAAGAAAGAATATTTGCATATAGCTAGCAGACTTATTAATCCTCTCGATTGGAGATAGCTGTGACAAATTTGTTGTTCCCGATGCCACAGTTTGTAGATAGTCATATTAAAATTGACCGAGCAAAGGAAGTCGACAACTGTAATGTTGGGAACAATCTTCACGAGTTCAGGCTGAATTTTTGTTTAGGTGTATGGTAGTGAGACGTTTGGAGAACCTTCAGTATTCGATTAGAAAATATTCGGCCAAAACTGCTATTAGCTTCAAATTTTAAATGTAGTATTTGCACGTGCCTACTTACTAGTAGTACCAGCATGGTTCAACCTTATCTTTGCAAAATCTTTGCTTATCTTTGCTAAGACACGCTTAACGACGCATATGTTACCGCTGCGTGTTTGTGTATCATGCATCCGCCTTTGCGCCTGTGCAAGAGCGCCCTCACTACGCGTCACGCTACGACGCAATGTCACGATGCGTTCTGACATCAAATCGTTTACTGTAAAGAGGCTCTACCGTACATGTACCCTTTGGAGATGTTCGACACAAACTGTCTGTAAAGAGGCTCTACCGTACATGTACCCTTTGGGAGATGTTCGACACAAACCGTCTGTGAAGAGGCTCTACCAGTACATGCACCCTTTGGGGGATGTTCGACACAAACCAGATCTGTAAAGAGGCTCTACCGTGCATGCACCCTTTAGAAGATGTTTGACAGCCAAACCGTCTGTAAAGAGGCTCTACACTACATGCACCCTTTGGAAGATGTTTGACACAAACTGTCTGTAGCAGGTGACTCCAGTAGCAGACGCCTTTAGCTCTAGCAGTCCAGCTTGATCAGCGCTTCTGGTGGCCTTCGTGTCGTCTCAGGCCCTGCACGCGGTGGAAGGCAATGCCATGGTGCACTTCCTCCCGACGGTGCTGAACCAGCTGCTGAGGCTGATTGTGAGCACGGGCAGCGAGGAGGTGGCCCTCAACACCGTGCGGGTGCTCATCCACCTCGTGACGTGCGTGCATGAGGCTGGCAAAGAAGACGTCCTGCACAGCTACGTCCAGGCGAGTCCTGCCTGCCGATGATGGGCCTTTCGGAAGACTCGACGGTGCCTTTGTCTAAGCTGTGCTCTAGCTCTTGTCGCCGTTTTTGACAGACATCGAAAGGCCCGTTCACACACTTGCGTTCGCTACGACCGAGCTCCTGCAACCTCGTACGGCAACAGAAAATGCTGGCGCCATCTATGGGGTGTCCATATGACTGCATTTCACTAGAGCGAAGGTTTTGCAGATATTTTGCGAGATCAAATATACATACTATCGATGAAAAAGTATTGCTTATAACATTGTCAGAAAGCTTTTAAGCTCATGAGGAAAGAATGATGCAGAAAAATATTAGTTACGATATGCAAAACGGAAGTGTTCCAAGATGACTCAATAGATGGCGCGAGCGTGTTCTATTTCTAGTAACGATAGCAGGAGCAGACGCACTCGGTTGCACTCAAATGCATGTGTGTGAACTGGCCTTTAGAGTGCGGTCGCTGAGGCAACTCGGGGTAAATGCTCGAAACGACTTGTGAATGAGGTAGAAGATGAAAGTGAAGTGAAGCTTCGACACAATTTTATTAGCGGTGCACAGCAGTGTCGTGTAACTGACTCTAATGTTGGCAAAGTGGAGGTCTGTTGTGATCGGCGGAGGTCGTATCAGCAACTGCTGATTTTGAGGAAATCGAATAGAGGAAGTCTGCAGCTTCTCTGCCCAGCCAGCGTGGGAGAGCTTGCCTCCGCTGGGTGGGCTTTAAAAGCGTAGCCTTATGTGGGCCATAATTTCATTAAGTAGCCTGACCAATTCATATTAGTAATGTGAAGGGTCTCTTTAGTGAAGTAACTCTGTGAGGTGAAGCGCTAAAACAAGTGGCAGCATCAACAGTGTCTCGAAGGCTGGCTTTGAGTTTGTATGCTCGTTCAGTGATTTGAATGTGTATTTTCTTTGTTAAATAAAATTGATTGGTCGGTTGATTGGTTGATGTTGCAGTTCATGTTTGTGACGGAGCCCCCGGAAGGGCTCTCAGCAGACGGCGGTGCACGAAGAGCTGGCCAAGTCGCTGGCGGCGCTGCTCGGCCCGGACAATGCGGACTTCCTGGTGGTGCACAAGTTCCTGCACCAGTCGTGGTTCTTCTTCCAGATCCTCGCTAAGTCCATGGCGCAGCACCTCATGAACACCGACCGCATCAAGAGTATCGGTCGATCAACGCTCGTTTTATCGTGCCCAGAAGGGCTGCCAGACCTTTCGAAAGATACTGTATTCTATGGGGCACTCTGTGTGTGTTGGTACATAGGATGGGCCGATTCTACTTAGGTGTGTCACTTATAGTCATATTGTGGCATAGCTGTGCTTCTAAATCTTTGGGCTAGGACATCAAAAATAAAGCGGTCATTTTTCTTAAGAAAATTGCTTACCTGTCAGGTCTAAATACTTGCTTGTTCAAGTTATGTCTTTGTTTGTCAATTGGGATGTTTGTTTTTAAAGAATGCCAGCTCTCTCTTTTTACAGTGGAGATGTGGAATAGTAGATAAATGGAAAAACATAATGTTGCAAAATTTTCATAAGCTTTTGTTGTTGGTGACATGAGGCATGTGTAGTATGATAAAAGTGAGCTGGAAAAGTCAGTTCTGGACAATCAGTAGGGATATCCATCCATTTCTTTTAGGCATCCAGGTCCGGCCATACCCGTCCGGCCCTGTCCCCCTCCCCTTCGGCTTCTGGTGCTGTTCCGCTGCTGACGGCTTTGTCGGACCTAGGATAGATGGCGCCACTGAAACTCCGTATAATAAACGTTTTGTGGATGATACCAGGTTTTTGACGCACATTTATATTTATGTTGGAAGGACAAGATTTATAGAAAGAGTTACCTTTTATCAAGCAGGTATTCGGACAACTTGCTCTATCTTTCTACAAGATTCCCCATTGACGTCATGCCGCGTGTTTCTCATGAGCCGCCGCGAGCGGCTGCAGGTCGAGGTATATTCTAATTTTTGCCTCGCGATTACGCGGCGGAATCGCAACATTTCGAAAGGAAGGAGGTGTGTTTTTCTGTTTTTTTGTGACAAGGTGAACAATGTCAAAAGTACAAAACGCCAATTCTTTCAAAGTTAGAATCGTTGCACAGCTCCTTTAAGTGTCCATGCATATCTTTATTTTGTGCACATAGAGCGCGCTGGCCGCCAGACCTTTGACGTTCTTGCGCAAGGTCTGCCCTTTCCAATATCCCGTCCACCCACTATCGTTCCAACCCGAGCTGGGCGCTTTGACGTCACCGACTCCTTCTCTCCCTCAGTTTCTCTCCGCATACGCAAACACCTGACTCTGACGTCA
Organism: Ixodes ricinus; assembly: GCA_037355805.1. NCBI lineage: Eukaryota > Metazoa > Arthropoda > Arachnida > Ixodida > Ixodidae > Ixodes > Ixodes ricinus. The sequence goes on from JAZHYW010050820.1 coordinate 11,774, forward strand.
CGCCGCTGCATTTGCGCCGCTGTCGGAACTGCCGCATGCGCGGGTGCCTCACGCGAATCCAGGTTTCTGCGCATGCGCAGTGCACGCCCACCCATGGGTGTGGGCGATGGCGGACTTGTCTGTAAATAGAGTGTTGGTCTATAGACGTGTCATGTGCAACTCATTGATGCAACCTCATAGAAGTGCTCGGTGGACCTTCTTTGTTTCAGAGACGTGTACGTCATCGCCTTCGCTGATCTCTCCGTGAGCTTCGTCGCCGGAATGGTCGTCTTCTCTGTGCTGGGTCACATGGCGTACAACCTCAACGTTCCCATCAATGACGTGGTCGACGCCGGTCTGTTGTTCACTCGTTCAACAGTTCCTATTATCACCGAGGATGTCTCGGCGGCGCCCTCTACGTTATCCAATCCGTCACGTCAGGAGCAGGGTTTGCCTTGCCGTGACGTCAAAGTCTTTGCTCTTTTTACTTATCATTCGTTGCGACGGCAAGTTCGATGGCGTGTTCCAAAAGCGCGGTGTGAGCTGCCAGGACCCACGGCGCCCTTAAACCAACGCCGTCGAAGTTGACGGTCTGACAATGGCCATATGCCCGTGGTTTGGCCAACCGTGGAAAGAGCGACCACGGTTTTGGACGCTCACGTCGCTATTTGTCACGGACGGAACAGAAATCGGCCGGGCGTTTACTTTGTCTTCTCTTTCGGAGGCCCGGTCTTTAGCACGCGCGCTCGTGGCCATTTGCAACGTACTGGCTGAGCGTGAACGCTGAACGCTGGCGAGACGCCGAAGCGTTACGGTGGCTAGACTTGCTTCTGAACTGGGAGAGCTGAAAGAACTGAAAGACCTTCCCGCCGTTCTCTTTTTGTCGGTGACTCTGGGCCAACGCTCTGCTTGCAAACCAGCCTAAACGGGGTGGGGGGACTGCGTCTGCGCACCATATACGCGTAAAGTGAGGCGTCTGCACATGCGCCCAGCCAATAAAGGCGTCGCCACAGCGGGGTGACGTCAGTGCCGCGTGTTGGTCAATGGCTGGAAGCAGTGCCGCGGGCACAATAATGACATAGACAGCACAGTGAACAAGCGTCGTCAGGGCACGGCGCTCTTTCGTTTATATTCGTGCCTCGCTACTTTATGGATGTAAGTCGTCGCATGCTCCGACGGCCATTTTTGGGCAGTTTACACGATTATACCTTTCGTTATTCTTTTTTTCCCTGTGTATACCCATAGCGCTACGCGGGGGGGGGGAGGGGGGCAAACAAAAGGCAGCGTGAACGCACCTTTACGGCGCTTATCACTGACTATAGTCAGTTATAAGAGCTGGAAAGCGGCATATGTCATGGAGGCGTTGAGAGTCCTGATCATTTTTATTAACCCTCTTCGGTCAATCAGATTGCGGCATTAGACGAGAAGAAGGCCGAATCAAAAATCGCGATGCAATGAGAGCGCACATAAAAAAGATTAAAGGAAGAGACTGAAGACCGCTTACGTGTAGGAACGGCATACCCGCATCGCAAGCTGCGCGCCACGTCTTCCTTTTTCATACGGCGCTCCGGCGGTGACATCGCGCTGCCCCACTGCGCAAGCGCGGCGCCCCCGCCGGCTCCACGGCTTCCATGACGATGCATCTGCGTTGCTGTGCTTTTCTTTGTGTTTTAGTTCTGAGTGCGCGTCCGCTTTGACATTGAGCGCTCCCGCCGGCTACCGTGACGAAGCATCCGCGTTGCTGTGCTTTTCTTTGTGTTTTATTTCTGAGGCGCGTCCGCTTTGACCTTGAGCGGCGCGTGCTTGATGACGTATTTTTATGGCCATCCTTTGGGCACAACGCCGACGCCTTTTCGCGTAATGGAACAAGTAAGGCTTTCGCCTTAATAAGCCCCACCCTGCGTATCTTAAGCTGTTCTTGACTACAGTATACTTTTCTGCCAGGCTTTGGTCTGGCGTTCGTGGTGTACCCCGAGTCCGTCACCTTGCTCAAGTGGCCCAACCTGTGGTCTTTCGTCTTCTTTGTGATGCTCTTTTCCTGGCGCTCGCATCGGAGGTACGTCCTTTCAGACTAACCAAAGGTTTTTTTTGTGTTTTTTTTTAGTTAGTGTTTAGAATTAACGGACTACGTTATCGAAGCCTGGAGGGAACCGAAACCAGCGTTCTTCAGTACGCGTTGGTTTTCGCACGAAAAAGTATTCACGCGATTCGCGGTCTTTTTATAGCTTCACTCAGCCATTTTCTTCTGGAATGTTGGGACAAACCTCTTCCCCAACCACACACAAAAAGAATCATCCCTTGGCAATAAATTATTCCTTAATGCCGGGAGGTGCGAGCGTATTTGTGATCTAGACGGTTTAGTCGGCTGCGTTCACTACTCGCTCAGACAGTTGTGTTCGCTGCGTTCAGAGCTACTGAAACGACATCAACGACCGAGTCAGTGAGAACAAGTGTTCGCCGTAGCATAGCCTCCTTTAAACTCACAAAGCCTGGCAGTTCGACGATGGACCCATAGAGTGCACGGTCGCAGATTTGGAGCGCGAAGATCTGGTAGCACAGAGCATTTCTCGGGGAACCTGGACGTCAGCGCACAGCTCTTGCAGCGGCGAGGACCCGAGACATGGTTTTCAAACCCGACGAGAAAAGAAGCGGTGGCGCGAGGAACGCGAGGAGCACGAGCGGATATTCCATCGCTCTGGAGAAGTGTGTTTCGGCGTCCCGCCGCAGCGGGGCGCCCGTCACGTGGCTCTCCTCGCTCCCCCCCCCACCCCCCCCATCTGTTGTCTGCCGCTCTACCTTTTCAATTTCGGCGGCCTCTTCTCGTGGCGATCTGCCATGCTTTGTCAGTATAGAGGAGGCTATGGCCGCACACAACTAGAAGATAAGAGCCACTACTGAGGCACACTTCAGAGTAACCACACATCGGCCACATTGTTGCTTAAAATCATTGTAGTTGCCTGAAGTTTTACCTGAAACCCCCGCCGCCTGATCTCTCTGACACCCTATATGTCCCGGCCGTGCTTGCCTCTGTCGTCGACGGAGCCACTCGCCGTACTTGTGCGTTTTACCACCACCAACAAAGAATAAAATATCTGATAAACTGCATGCAAAAACTAATTGAGAAAGTGGCAGACGCAGTTGATTGGCAAGCAGGGCGCAGCTTACCAGAAGTTAAAATGTGTTTCGTAAAACGGCCGTATAAAGGCTGGTTTACGCTAATGTTTACACAGCACCGTTTTCTTACGATGTATTTACGTTACATTGTAAGTCACCGGAACACCCAGGCTTCGGATGTCGCCTGCAAAGGAACTTCTTTAACTAATTAGCACGCGAAGCACGGATGTCCCGGTGACTTTCGACATAAGTAGACGTAGGCTCCCGTAACATAACTTGACGTGAACAGACGGTGCCGTGTGAACTAAAGCCACTGGATCATTGGAAAAGTAGTGCCAAGCGTCCCTATGTTCGTCATTTTGATCCCTGGAATGAGCCGTTTCATTTTTACCTCTCTATTCTTGGTCTGCCGATCCAAATTTTTGGTACAGATTGTTTCATAGAAACATTTCTTGTACACCGCGGTTTTGTTGTCCGCACACCGACGAAACAAGCGCACGTCTTCGCAACAGCCACCGCATGCGGTGTCGCGTGCTTGGCGACACTAAAAGAATAATTTCCCTCGCTTGAAATACGCAAGCATAACAATATGATTGTAAGAGATCTATGGAGATAAGTATGTTTGATAAGTTGATACACAGTACCGAAGACGCTTATGTTGGCGAGGAACGTTTTCGGCACCCTGACTCTCCATGGTTATCTTGGTGCTACAGGTTTAGAACGAGACCTTTCGAAGCTTCAGAGATTTGAATGGATCGTAATGGCGATTGCCATGGCAACCGAGACCAATCCGAAAAATCTTTCCGCGGGTTTGGCCGTCTGTATGTTGGTACCTGTTTTTGTCCGGCTAGCAGGCAGGCAAGGCAGTCAGTGCCTTTAATGTGAACAGGAATTAAGAATCAAAAAGTAGCTTTCTCAAGCAATTATGAGCCATGGTTCTCCAGGTGTCCTTTTCGATGCTGTCATATTTAGTTGCTATGGGCGTATCCGGCACAAATGCGGGAACCATCCTTCTTTCAACAAAAGCGATGGAGTCACTGTTTTTACTTGTACGGCGAAACCTTCGCAGGTCTCTCTGGTGGAGGGAGTCCTGACCCCGATCAAGGACGAGTTTCCGGCGTGCCAGAGACACCCGACCAGGCTGGCCTTCGCGTTCTGTGCCATGTGCTTTCTCGTCTGCCTTCCCATGGCAACTAAGGTGAAGGGACGCGCAGCGACTTGGAACGAGTGCTACACACCTACAGGGTGCGACCGTAAGGACTAGCACACTTGGTACGCCTTGCAAAATTCTATTTCGAACCGCACATACTTGAAATTGGGTACGCGAACGTAGTTTCACAAGAAGATTTATGTCTATTTTTACCAGCTCAAGCCAGAAACGTAAAATATTAAAAATAGAGCAAAACGGCGGCAGTGGATCTCCTATGACCTATACCGGATGTTCGCCGTCTGCACACTGGTTTTGAGGTTTTTGAGTTGCTTGCAGGTGGTCGTCGCTCATATATCTTTTTAAGGGGGATTCAACACCTATTTATTTGTAACCGTTTCCTCATAGATAGAGCAGAATGTTTCCGGAACAAACGAGTTGCATGCTCGCAGCTGCGCATGCAGGTTGGGCTCTCGGGATGGGCTTGGGCCACCGGCTGTTTGTAGCCGATCTAGGCGAGCTAGATTTTGTTCACCCGGCGTCCGCCACATATACCGGCAGTGACCAACGGCCGGCGCAGGGCACGAGCAATATTCAAAGAAATGGCGCTTGTTTCTGACTAGCTTCGAGATCGAAACAAGTTCGAACCATTCAAACGTATGTTGTGAACTCCCTATTTTCTGATGTTGTGCGTTGGTAGTCCACTCGGAGTCTAAACGTTTGCAAATGCGTCATTTGCGTGGAGATCAAGTTGCTCAAACAACTGACGCTTTGACATCATGTATTGGCTTTGGTGAGATGAGCCGTCAACATCCGGACCCGAGAGTTTCCGAGGGAAGGCCTCCTAGCACGTGTCTCACCGAAGCTGCCACGATCTAGCGCCTCCCTGCTGCACAGGCTTCGAACAGGGCGCGCCTTAACTTCATCAGCACTTCATTGCTTAGATTCAAACATCAACATCAGCTTAACCTTCAACGTTTCTGAGGACTTCGATCACCTGCTCTAGGACTGCCCGACGCTAGCGGATCGAAGAAAATCCCTTTTCAAAGGTCTGCAGCATGCCGACGCCGCACGTACCACTACGCAAGACATTACGTTTCCTCCGGGATTGACCGGGGCCACATCTAAGACCTTCGCTGCTCTTCTTCCCTTTGCTTAAATACACCGGAATATTTGACCGATTAAAATACACAGCTGTCTAGGCAGTGTGTGAGCAGTGACAACAAGTGACAGCCACTCACTCGCCCTCCCCTTTCCCCTTGCCTCTATTTTTTATCTAATATTTTGTCCCTTCTTATAACCCCCTCCCCAACCCTGAACGGACTCACCTCTATTTTCTGGTGTGGCCAAGTGGTCGGATTTTTCCTTAAAGAAACATCGCTTACAACAACATGGCGGCGTTCATCGCTTGTTTGTTGCATGGATTTTGGTTTCCCACGAATACGCGCCGGCGTGTTGCAATCAATTTTCTGCAGAGCGAATTTCGCTGTTAATCTTTGTTCCAGTGAGTTCAGCCTTTAGATGTGAGCTTGTCGTAAGTAGCGTCAGATTATGCATGAGTCACGGTAGTAAGTAGAAAAGAGCTTCTCACTGTGGTGTTTCAGCACTTATACGCACGGCGTGTGCTTTATTTGCTTTCGGAATCGGTCGAAAAGGTGAGTGCTGAGCTGTGAAGATCGCATGCTGAGCAGTGCAATCTTCACAGCCGAGCGTTTTGTAAACAAAGAGCTACTGGTTGGTGAGATCCTTAGCGTTCGTGCGTATTGCGGGTGCTTTGCTCACTTTTCGAAACGACGAAAAATCATAGCAGTCTGACTGCGCGAGGCGATACCGCGCGCCTGATTCCGAGTTAGACGCCACGTTAGGCGCGGCGTCTAACTCGGAATCGGGCGCGTGGTACCGCCTCGGAGATAGTGCTTACTGACACGGCACATATAAAGGCCTGTTCACACATGAAGCGAAGCGCTACCAAGCGTAGCGCTTACCTCGCGCTAAGCGCGTGCTGACGGGAGCGTTCACCAGCTTTGTATCTCACCGTCAAAACTGTTGCTCATGACAGACGATAAGTAGCTGACGGCACGTGAGGAGCGCTACGTTAGCGCTATCGCTGCATGTGAGAACCGACCTTTAAGCAGAAGTCCACGGCAGCTCCACTGGGCGATAAGCTGAACTGGTTATAAAGCAAGGTGCGCTGACATGGCGAAATGCGGCGCAATGCCCCAGGCACTATCTCGAGTTTCGGAATGTGTAGCAGACGCTCGTCAGCCGCCAGCGCTATCTTTGAGGCGGTACCACGCGCCCGATTCCGAGTTAGGCGCTGTGCCGCAGAAGAGCGGGAAAACACACATGTTTGCAGGCAAAGTAGGACGCGCATGCGCTTTTGTGTGATCTCGAAACCATGAGACGACCCGCCGGCAGATGGCAGAGCAATGCGTTTCAGCCGACGCTCGCACGTTCTGGGGACGTTTGTCCCCGACTGTACCATTGAACAAGACGAAGTCGTTCACAGGCTTGTCTGAGACGAAGAGATGACGTAGTGATGCCGTAACAGCGAGCAATGACTCAACGCAACGCGCCTCCCTTTCACTTTCAATACCGACGCCGCGAGCAACGGCAGCGAGATATCCGAGCAGAGTGACCCAGTGTTCCAATCCCGCTTGTGTTCTATGTCATTTCATGAAAATGAAGAGTGAACATGTAGACTTGTGCCGCGCTCCAGCTGCGCGAGTGCACGGATGCCAAGAGCATTGGCCATAGTGTCTTATTAAATTGGCTTCATAGCCACAGAAATACGACCACGTCCGATGCCGCGAGCTATTCCAGAGTAGCTATCACCGCCAATCCAGCACCACGTAAACTAGAGCTCCGGGAAACGCAAGACAAACCCAGACAGTCACATCCCTTGAGTGCTGGATTGAATATGATGGCTTGTAGCGTCCGTATCATACACCTCGGCTACTCAGTGGCCCATATTTTGTATGTGTGCTGATTACACTAACTTTTGCATATCTCTCGGCAACTGCGCATGTCCGCCGCCGTAACGTATACCTTCAGTTTTTGCTTTCTCTTATTCCAATTTTACACTATCTCGATCATTACCATAAAAGGTCAGGTTATTGCCCTTTTATATTCTACTGTGTCCTTCACAGCATTGGCCTTTATAGAAGCTCGTCAACGCACTTTTCAGTGGCTCGGTATCTCGTTAAGATAAGAGAAAGTCAGAAATGGCGGCTGTGATCTGGCGCATGTCTAAAGCGTCTATGTAGTCAAAGAACTATTTCCCCATACGTGCAAGCGAAGCTAAGGGTATGAGCGCGGTGGTTCTATGGCCTGCACTGACGTCACACCAGCTGCCCTTGTGGTGGTCTTGATGCTGAGCATGTATCTCTTGCAGCGTAAACCGCGTGCTATCACAATTCTTCATTTGCAAAAAGAACTAGAATGCACACAGTCATGATGCAAGGACGTTGCGTGCAAGGCATGTATAGCAATGACTCGGCTGATCTTGCGTCTTTTTTCCTTTTGAGCTACGCGACGCCATAGAATCAAAAAGTGGAGTCAGTCAGATGACCACATTCGCGGTTGTCACCTGATCATCATCAACGCCCGCCATGGTTTTGGTCCACGCACGTATACCGAATACGAAAAACATGGCATTTTCTACAACAGATGGATAATTAAATGTAATACGGCCTGAACTCTCTTGTTGAGATACGCCACAGCGCATGTTTTGTTTGCAAACATAAGATGGGCAAGAAAATGACCGAAATGTAAAGCGGCCGATAGAAGCAACGGCAGCTAAATAAGCGCTGTGAGCTAAAGTCCCTGGATAAAATTTGCGCTTTGCGTTTCTTACAAGTACCGACAACCATTCTTGGCAAGCCGAGAGAAACGTACCTCGAGATTGCAAGCGAGACACACACCGCAGTTTCCTTTCAGGGCCGCACCATAGCCGCTCATTTTAGTGCTGCGCCGCCATTTTGCTTCAAGCGCCCCACGAAGCACGGGCTCGTTCGTTGCCGCAGCATTGAACCGTAGCGTCGGCATGCTGCTCGTAAATAATCTAGGAACAGAATATATCACATAAAGAGACTTATCGAACCTGACATTAAAAAGGCGTTAATTCTTGCGTTGCCTAACAGGGGTCGCCGGATGAAGTTATGTAGTATGTCGTTAGCAGGGGCATCTCGAAGCGGCTTTTCGACTAAGCATCGTGTAGATGCAAACCTGTCGGTCATAGCTTCGCGTGCATGGAGCACGTGCTTTCATTCAACGGCAGCCTGCCCGAACGTCATGTTTGCCGAATTATTTATTTTGCTATTTGAAAAATCTTAAATTTCGCGACACTCCCACTTAGTTGCACGAGGCGCTCAACGAATTGTCGAAACGTCCCGAAAAACAAATTGATTAAATCATGGTACTTTTTTTCTCCATCAAAGACACTCATATGATTAAGTCATAAGCGAAATTGTTTCCTAATTTTTACACTTCGAAAGTGAACATCTTCTTAGTTACGCGTAGACTGAAAGCCATATATCCGAACGGTCTCTAAAATAAGCTCTGAAACGTTTGTTTTTTCTTGTCGTCTCGACCCAATCTTGCTTATGGTTTATTTCTGATCTAGAACCTGGATGTCAATCATATTTTTGGTATTAGATACCTCATAACTGTAATCCGAGACCAACAACGGTAAGAATTTTTGGGAAATACAATCTATCAGGCTCTCGGGCATTTTTTTTTTCCCTCTCTCTGCAAATACGCAGCTCTCAAGGCTTAATTAGGGCGGTCCCCGTGAACCATTTCGGTCGTCTGAGACGATAATAAAAACCCACATCAATACCGGGGTAGTCAGTGGGAATTCTAAAAATGCGACAGAAGCCCTGCCTCCAGCGCGAGCTTTCTACCTTCATATAACGTGGCCTTCCGTCGTGCTGGAAGCGCAGCTTCCAGCACGACGGAAGGCATGGGGCGTCGGCCGTGGGGTGATAACAAAATGATCGGGACTCGGCATGCCCTGCGTTTCTTCAGCTGACCGTGACTATAT
>JAZHYW010050823.1:0-10018 GCA_037355805.1 Ixodes ricinus
GGGCGACAATTCGTAGCTTAAACAACTTCAAGTAAAGGTCACTATGCAATTTACTGCCACGAATAACAAGAGGAGAAGCGGCGAAAATACCGTTCTAAACTGAAAGTTTAATGGGGCGAATATACGCCGACAAAAATAAAGAACGAATGTCGAGACAGCAGAAAAGCGGACGGCGATTTGGCCGCGTAACATCAAGCGAGAGCGAGATTGACTCGACCAGGTCACGAGCAGCTTCTTGTCTAGTGTGAGTCAGCATTTTAAAAATTCGGCCCAGAATGTTCGAGCGTCGAGGGTTCGGGGTAAAACAAACAAAGTTTGAGAAAAAAGAAAAGGAGAATGAAATTATAAAAGTGAAGTCCCGAGTAGGAATAAACACACATCTTCTAGAAGACCTTGACTGTGCGTTGCTTGCTCGGCTCCGGGCGCAGCAATATTCAGGGAAGAAAGCACTCAAGATCGGTAGCTTTCGTTCAGTTCCTGTCCCTTTGCTAACAACCAAGAGATTCGTAGCTTATCCATAGGGTCTTTTGTTTTCGGGCTAAACCCGATATTTTCGAATATTTACGCCCCGAACATGATTTTCGAAAATCGAGTTTGACCCCTATTTCCCAAAATACGGTAATTGATTTCTATTATTTTCCAAATTGATTTTCTCCGAATTAGTTTTCTTGAAAAAGTAATAAATTATTGACGGGGTTTTGTAGGAACCCGAGCGTTTTCTCCAAAATTCCAAAAACAAACCTAGATTCTCTTGGCTTCAGTGAACTGCAATAACATAGATCGAGCCCCAAAATTTTGCTTTTGTATCTAGTGTGAAGTGTCATTATACCCTCTATTTTCATTTCAACCATCATGGAAAAAATTATAATATAAGAACCTACTCTCAATACATTTTGTTTTTCAGAGGAATAGCAGATATTGTGTTCCTGTCGGACTGAAGTGATGTTGTTGTGCATTTGTAAATGTACTCGTAAGCAATGATGTTAAGAGAACGTCACCTGAATTCAGATATGTCCAGGGGCCGGACAGAACTAAGATGCAGACAAAAATGATGCGTATGCAGAAGATTATGTAGGCACCAAGGTCTAAAAAATTTAAAATCCAAAGTGAGCTCTTATACCATGTTTTAACGCAATCTTGTGTAGTTTAATACTTGATGTAAAGAAAAGAAAACAACAACAACAACATATAGAAACTGATCAAAGCTTGTTATAATCTAAATTTAAAACAAACTCGAATTCTAGGATAATGTATATATTTTTTAACCCGATTTCTCCCCGATTACAAACTGGGACCAAAGAGCCCTATTTTTACCCCCCCCCCCCCCGATTTTTGAAAAAAATATAGAACACGAGAATGGATGACACCACTTATAAACGAGATTGTGAGATTGTGAGAGATGTAGAAAATAGGAGCATGTTTGTCAAAGAGAGAGATACCTTTCCTGATAGAAGCGGTATCCAACTAGTGAACTGAAAGCAGCGCCAAAACATCAGAATCAGAATCCAGAATCAGAAATCAGTTTATTTTGTCACATGCGCTTTACACACATCGCTTTTACACACATCTAAAACTGAGTTCCGCGACATCTCACTTCTACGCTTGCGCATTCGAAGCCGTAATGGTCTTTGCTGCCACAAAACATCCCACACGAACACACTCTGATAAAATTCTTAACGTAAATATGTGCACACGATTTTCTATTGCTAGCCCACAGATCGCTTTGCTCCTTCGTGACTCAGACGAGCGAGAATTGATTACGTGACGGCTATGTGACGAATGGCACCGTAGCAGTGTTACCAAACAAACCGAGATGGCGAAATTAACAAATTGTTGAGTTTAAAAACTCTTCCTTCATTGAAACAGATCGATGAGTAATGAAAGGTACACTTTTATTATTCCGAAATGAATTCAAGCGATTTCAAGTTCTTCTAAAGTAGGAAAAAGGCCCAACACATTCCATAAGCCCATAAATCACAAGTAAAAATCTTTCGCGTCATGGCGTCCTTGACATACATGTCATAGGAACCGAGCGACCGTCGAGTTGCACGTACCCTGTTTTAGTGACCTTAGTCACCTAGGTCCTAGAGACCTAGGTAGGCTAGGTGGGACACTTACATGTAAATTTAAAGATGCACGGAAGTGACATTTTGATGTTCTGATTTGTGGTGGTAAACAAATTTACAATTTACAAGGTCACGGAAGTGACGCTTTGGCGTCTGATTCGGTAGAAGCAGTAGACGAAATGCGCAAATTGTTTGAACGTGTGGCAACACTCTGTGGCTGCCATCTTTGTTGCGAGAGATTCATCTTCTCTTCGTCAATTTCATAGCGTTGCCGGCAATACTCGAGGCCTACTGCTCACTGTCATCCCACCTGCGAGCTAGAGGGTTAGTATTGTTTTACGATCTTCTTGCGCATGCACGTGCTTGTCGCCCCACCGGTCGCTGGTTTCTCGCCGCAACCAATCATGGCGGACGTATACTTCAGCTCGAACTTTTACTTCGAGTGCCGGCAGAGGCACGGAGCGGCACCCGGTTTTCAAAACGCATTCTCATTCTCCGCGCCAGTGCTTGTGCGAGCGAAGGATTGAATGATTTTCTGGACTACGCTTTTGCACCCTGTCCTTTGCCGTGCTGATTAGCCACACTGCAGAGACGGAGCACGTTCTTCGGGCGACCCGCCAGATGGCGCTGTGCGTTTCGCTTATGGTCCATTGCATCCACCAATGAGACGTCAAATACGTCACTTCTGGGACACTTTTAAAATGTAGATGTAAATGTCCAACCTAGCCTACCAGAGCCGTTTATACTGAGAGTAGACTGACCTTCTTAAGGAGACAGACAGACTGGCACCCACAGCAGCGTAGTGTAGGACAACAGGTGGATGACTACTTCCGTCCGCCATTTCCGGGCTTCGATTCATAGGAATTTGATGCGTTTCCCAGGAATAAAGAAGACAAAAGCAGCAACGCCATTTTGCAAGTTATCGCGGAATCGACTGGCTCTAGCAGGGCAGCAAGCTCCGCCCATTGGTCATACCCTCTCAGCATAAAATGGCTCTGGGAGCACACAGGCAGACTGGGCCATCAATGAGGTCATACCTAGAACTGCACTTTACCAGAGGGCAGGCCTTGCGGCATCTGGGCGATATATGTATAAAAAATGCTCGTTCATAAGAAAAATAACTAAAAAAAATCCTGGTTTAAAATGACGTTTATACACACACACACACACATATATATATATATATATATATATATATATATATATATATATATATATATATATATATATATATAAGTACGGAAATGTCAAGTGTTTCCAGCAACTAGCCGATAGATGGCGCGATAGTAGCGTTGTCTCGTCAAAAGTTCCTCAGATAAGCGGTTCCTACATAAAGAGCGAGCGACACTTCGAAGCGCGAGCGTGATGGTACAGGTTTTTGGGAAGCGAATGGCGGCGCACAGAAGACGACTGAACCGAATTACACCCTTTTGTTCCAGTGGAACGTGCTTAGTAATCTGTAATGGTCTTCCTTACCTGAAAAGTTCGGCCCAGACAGTTAAGACTGCTTACGCGTAAAAATTTCCAGCTGGGCATTTCTATACAGAGCGCATTTTTACAAGCAGCGCTGGCTATCGTCTTCCGTTCGAACACGGCGCCCAGCGGCGATTGCAACCCCACTGTGCAGGCGCGATAAAACCCGCCACTTCCAGACGACTTTTGTGACGAAGCATTGCGTTACAGTATTCCTTTGAGTTCCATTTCTTAAAGGTCGGCCTTTTCGATTTTACGCGCGACCCGCCGTCTTCTCCTTCGTGACGAAGCATCTACGCTGCCGGGTGCTTTCTCATTGTTTTTGATTGGGAATGGGAATTTAGGTGCCGTTTTTCTGCAACAGAGGGTTATAGACAACGCCGCGTGCTTTCCATGGGACATTTCATGTCTTCGCATTCAGAAGGAAGCATCAAGAGATCTAGCCTCGTCGTAGAATGTATTTTGAAGGTTTAAAGACACGGTTGTAAGTAGACGCAGGCGGCATGCGGAACCGGATTTTAAATCAGTGAAACAAACATTTGGTAGATGAACACGCGAACAAAAAAGAAAACGACAATGAAGCTAAGTTTGTTACACTGCTTCACTTTAAGTCCGATCGCAGCCAACGCGATGGAGGCAATCAAGCAGTGCGAAAGAGTTGCGTCGTCATGGCGCTCGTCGTCCTGGACCGTTTTCTTTCGCATACCCAAATTAATCACGCACAAAAAAATAAAAGAGCGCCCGATCACGGCACATTTACATTGCGTGATTTGTTGATCCGGTTATACAAAAGAGCAGGTTCGTCTGCTTCTTGCTGCGACGGCTGTCGGTGACGTCACAACGCCGAGTTCTCTACGGGCTGCGATTGGAAGGATGGTGTGGGTAGACCTCAATGCGGTTACTCACCATCGTACGATCACAGCCAATCAGCAACTCGGCGCTGGTGACGTCACTGGCTGACCACCAAGGAGAGGAGAGACAGAAGGCCGTGTTCCAAAATTTACTCGATCCGGACTCCGGGCAAAGGTTTCGTACCGGGGCGTTGCCTGAGAGCCTACGGAAGCGCACTCCATTGACGCCAGAACTCGCGTTCCAGAGAGGCGGGTTGTTTACTCGGAGTAATTACTCACGTTACCCTCTCCTCGATCGGTGGGTAACCTCGGATCAAGTCGAAGGTAAATACGTCACGTGATCTGTTCGTCGTCTGCTTGGTCTGCCTTTCTGCGCCGACAGCGGTCAAAGCTCCGCTTGCTCCGTTGGTTTTGGTGGCGGACGTCTCGAAATGAGAAGCAGAGGCGGGTGCGCAGCATGGTGTAGTTGTGCGATTTGCTGTTTTCAACGCACAGATTAACCGCGTTGACATCCAGACCGTGCACCTTCCCCGGGAAGGTACACCACTGATCTCAATGACAATTGCTGGATCGCGTTTGCCCGCTCCGCGAATGCGGTCACTGGCGGCCATCTTTTTGGTAGAGTTATATCACCTCTAGCCAAGATACAGCTGCTGAAGCCACCTGGCAGCCACCATCATCCATCCATGGCAGACGGCGTTTTGGCAGTTGTGGTGGCAGGCTGCCATCAAAATAGCGTGGGTGATATTCCGTGATTGATTGAAATTGTTTGACGAAACATGTTTTTAAAACCCGGCGTGAACGGTAGCCCGGTCTTTGAGGACCCGGTGAAAGTTTCACGAAATCGCGCAGCACCGGGGAAAAACAGCACAGCACGCATCGAAAGTCGCATCGAAAAAAGCATCGAAAGCAGACGCCGGTACGTAGTCTGCTTTCGATGCGAGCTGCGCTGCTTTCCCCGGTGCTGCGCTTTCGTAGAACTTTCGCCGGGTCCTCAAAGACGAGGCTACCGTTCACGCCGGGTTTCAAGAATCTGCTTCGTCGAACAACTTCAATCAAGCACGAAATATCACCCACGGTACAGTGTACTAGATCTACGGCTATTTTATGGCAGCCTGCCGCCATTGCGCTGTCCGCCATATTACTATGATGGCTAGAGATGATATAACTCTACCAAAAGATGGCCGACCGTGGCCGCATTCCCGTCCATAGGCGGTGCTGGTCAAACGCGATCCAGCAATTGTCATTGAGATCAGTGAGTACACATGCTGGCCATGAGTGTGCGAGCGTAAACGGGAGCTTCTCCTCGTCCTCGGCGTTGGAGGGAATGCCATATTCTCACGTTCATGGCTGCAAATGTTTTTTTAAACGCAGTAAATGATAAGGTAGTATTTTTGTTTTCCTCCAGAGTGTTCGTAATGAGGAGAATAACGCTTGTAAAGCAGTGAAGGCTTCAAAGATTTTATTGTAATCGTATTCGCGTCAGAAGCGAATTCGCCAAGTTTCATAGAAAAAATCAGTGAGGGTGCAGGCGAGCAGTTTCAGGTTTAATTCCCAGCATGGGTAAGTTTCCTATATCGTACTTGCGAAAGTCAATTCTCCCGCTGTACCACTGCACCCGTGGAATCAATTTCGCAAGACATAATCCCAGGTACAGAGTACGCGTGGAATATGTATGTTTGAGGCGCTCGCGCTGATTAATAGCGCCCCCATTTTTGATGTCTAACTGTAAGGAGTAAGCAATTTTCATCTCAATATACAGCTCATAAGGAAGGTGAGTAAAGGAGCTGGTGGATCCCACCCTCAAAAAACGCCGCGTCGTCATTGATATTATCGTCTCTTCGAGTGCTTTCTTCTGGTGATCAAAGGAAGTCGTCTGCCTATTTTCTCCCATCACTGCTATGTTTTCTTTTTGCCGTAGTCCAAGACGAAGCCAATCACGTGTAGTATCCAGGCGGATTATCCCGGCCGTTCCAAAATCGAGTCGCGGATCGTTTACTCGCGATGTCACGTGGTATTACCCGCTCGACGTACAGAGGCAGACCTCCCCGGGCAAGATTTGGAACATAGCCGAACTTGCGCTCCCGTATAGCAGACGCACCAAAGACGACGAGCGCCGTGACGAAGGCACTTTGGTGCCGCTTTGATTGACCTCATCCGAGTCCTGAGTGTTGGTTTCCGGTCCGGACTTAATGTGGAACGAAGTTTAGACGATGACAGTGGCGAGAACGGCTGGGCGCGTCTCTGAGTGCCCGACCTACCGCACGCGGTTCTTTGCTGCCTTGCACGTGCTTTGACTGAAGAGAAGACAAGCTCAAAAACTGACAAGACGCCGAGGCGCCATAAAGGTAAAGGAGGTTTGACAAATGAGAAAGACTTCCACGGGTTGTTCTAATTATGTTAGTGACTAAAGAGACGGTTTTCGCTTTCCAGAGCATGCTCTAAGTCCGTACCAAGAACACCAGCGCAGAGCTACATCAGCGCTGTATTATTAATGTACCGCAAAGTCTGCGCTGTATCAGCAGGTGGCCATGGTAGTATGCCCAGTAATGGTGACAAATAACGGTGAGGTAAGCGCGCTACTGTGTGTTTGGAAAGAGACCTTGGGGCTGTAACGAGGGTTACCCGAAGCGTGTATGCAAAAAAAGAAAGGGATGTTGTTTACTCACGAATCGTCCGTTCAGGCCTCGAGACTTAAATGCCCCCGGACCAACTTGGAACGTTTCTCGATTCTCCTTTAAACCAGGCTGTGTTAATAACTCCAAAAACAAGAGAGAGAGAGAGAGAGAGAGAGAGAGAGAGAGAAAAAAAGATGACGAAACAACAAAGCGCTGGTGCTGACGTACCTTATCGCATGTCCGCACATTCGGGTTCGAGGGGAACGCTTGGACGGCGATGAATCGTGCGGGCTGTATCATTAATAAAGCTTACTTTACCATATACTACGGTTACGACAAGTGTTTCCGCAAATAGCCGATAGATGGCGCCAGTGCGTTGTCTCGTCTAAATTTCCTCCGATAACAGCTTTCTACAAGTTGTGACGTGCTTTGAAGCGCGGAGTGCGTGACGGCGCAGGTTTTAGAAAGTGAATGGCGCCGCATAGAAGACGACTGAACTGAATGACGCCATCTCGTTCCAGCGGGAATGTGCCGTGTCATTTGTGTTGGTTTCGTTACCGAGAATTTCGGGGCAGTTTGAGTACTTTAGACTTATGTTACGGATAAAAAAATCGGCAGGGCCATACCTTTGGGAATGATTATCTACGTTAATGCGAATAGCATCAGAAGCGGTGCGGAGTTATGCGCGTTCGTCAGGTGGCCGGCACACTCTAGATACGCCAGCCCACTCTTGAGGCGATTCTAAATTTGTTGACACTTTCACAGCCCTGCGCACGATCTCCGCAGCCCAGCACGTGCGTTTGTGTCGCTCAGGAAGGCGAGCAAAGCACGCGCCATACGCACAAACACTCAAAATGGTACCGACCAGACTTTCTGGCGTCTCAGCTAGTCTCAACCAACGGTACTCTAAACGGTTGTTTATATCTTTACCATAGGACGCGCTTTACAGCGCTGTCACAGCTACCAGTGCGCGCGTTCCATGCACGAGGGCTCATTCCGCTCTCGTGAGGCTGAGCTACGGCCGCTGCATCACCCTCTCCCGAGCGCGGGGAGAGGGTGAGCTAGAGCGGCCGCGCGCCGAGCCTCAGCGAGAGCGGCTGTAGCCCTCGTGCATGGTAACGCGTGTGCACCGAACCGTCTAGAGCGCGTTGAAGCACTGCCTATGATGAGATATAAACAATGTTTAGAGTGCGATGAATGACTGCCTTCATAGCTCTGTGGTTAGCGCGTCTGCCTGCTGATCAAAGGGTCAACGGTTCGAATCCCAGCCGGCGCCGGTCTTTTTTATTTATTTATCGACCCGCGGCGTAAGAGGTTAGATAGCCAAAGATAGATAGATAGATAGATAGATAGATACATAGACGAAAAGTGCGTGAAGTATCCAAAGAATGCTATTCGCATTAAAAAAAAAAAAACAGTGATGAGGCAGATGGCACAAAGAAACATGCTCTTCGTGCAAGGCTCGTCAGAATTATGAGGCGCTGGAGGAACGCAGCCTTCTGCGTTAAGTCCCTTATTTTCCGAACTCTTTTTGTTCGCCTTCCGCCCGTTGCAAAGCATGCGGGAAGGGCCTTGTAGGAACGCACCTGGTATCGCTGCAGCCACAGAGTTCTTCCCACAACATAAGTTCGTTTGCGTTCCTCACGCCGTCACCATCTGCGTTCTTCGCCGTCTCCAGCCGGGAATCCTGCTGGATTCCCGACGGCTTGTGTGACGAAGCATTGCGTTGTTCTGCCTTTTGTTGTAGTTTTCCCTATTGGGAATGGGAAGTTAGGTAGCTGTGTTGCTGCTACAGACGGTCACCGACAACGCCAGCTTCTGGTCTCATGGGACAGTTAATGTTTTCTGCATTAAAAAGAATTGCCAAGGGACTGTAGTCTCGTCGTAGACGTTATCGAAGTTGTTTTTTTTAAGGCTTAAAGACACACGGTTGTAAGTAGTCGGCACGTGCATGAACTATGCTACAGTTTTATATCGCTTAAAGCAAACGCTTGATAAAATAAGCTCGGAAAAAATAAAATAAAGCACTGGTGATGAAGCAAAGCTTTTGGCCTCCGTTCTCAGACTGAGTCCAACCCGCAGTGTAACGCTACGACCCGATGGAGGCCATCGAGCAGTGCGAAAAGTGCATCGTCATGGCGCTCGACGTCATTGATCAAATCGTCTGCTTTCACCAATTAGACCAATCACAAACATAAAACAGAACCCATCGCTTGGGGCCGATTATCTACGTTAATGCGAATAGCATCAAACGGTGCAGAGTTATGCGCGCGTTCGTCAGGTGGCCGGCACACTCTGGATACGCCAGCCCACTCTTGAGGCGATTCTAAATTTGTTGACACTTTCACAGCCCTGCGCACGATCTCCGCAGCCCAGCACGTGCGTTTGTGTCACTTAGGAAGGCGAGCAAAGCACGCGCCATACGCACAAACACTCAAAATGGTACCGACCAGACTTTCTGGCGTCTCAGCTAGTCTCAACCAACGGTACTCTAAACGGTTGTTTATATCTTTAGCCATAGGACGCGCTTTGCAGCGCTGTCCAGCTACCGGTGCGCGCGCGTTCCATGCACGAGGGCTCATTCCGCTCTCGTGAGGCTGAGCTCACGAGTCGGACATGAGCCCTCGTGCATGGAACGCGGGCGATGGGTGAGAGACTCGTGCACAACGAGCTGTACACAGCGCTTTGTAATGAACATCACTCCTCGAAATGCGTGATTTTTAATACGCTGTCAAAGAACTGTACAGTGCCGTTAGAATCGACATGAATGTTGCTGTAACTACCATGCAATAAAGAAAAAAAAAATAACTGCCTTCATAGCTCTGTGGTTAGCGCGTCTGCCTGCTGATCAAAGGGTCAACAGTTCGAATCCCAGCCGGCGCCGGTCTTTTTTATTTATTTATCGACCCGCGGCGTAAGAGGTTAGATAGCCAGATAGATAGATAGATAAGATAGATAGATACATAGACGAAAAAGTGCGTGAAGTATCAAAGAATGCTATTCGCATTAA
>JAZHYW010050824.1:0-18416 GCA_037355805.1 Ixodes ricinus
CTTTTTTACTGGTTTTTAATTTGCACCCAGCCTGAGCGCACTAAACGTAGTAACGTAATGAAACTTTTCTTTTCTCAAATTTAGCTTTATTTTAAAAGTTACAGACAAATTAAAATTACAAAAACAAGCAAAAAAAAAAGTCGGAGACACCTAAGCACTTTTTGTGAGTTGTGAACAGTGTTGTACGGAACGGCGTTCCTGGAACGCGTTCCTTTTGGAGGAACGAAGGAACGCCGACGTTCCATTTTCCATCGGGGGAACTGGAACGAGAACGCGTTACATTTTTACTGGAACGGAAAAAGGAACGGCGTTTCTTTTTCGTCCAGTGGGGTAATTCGTATTTTATTTCTAAGAGGAAATCCTTAAAATTTTAAATACAATATCTTTACGAATAGCAGGATCTCGTTACCTTTTTATTAAGATACATACAGTTACAACAAAATATCAGGTTGCCAGACATGGAACGCACCCTTGTATCCCGAACATTGGTCACTTAAAACATACACAAAAAATTTACCGTTCTTTCTTTTCCCCTTGTCCCCCACCTTCAACTGAACAATGAATCCAACCTTCACGAAGAAGGACCTGTAGTTTTCAAGCCTAACCTCCTGAAAGCCCTACCCCCTCTTCACGGGTGGTTCCCGTTTCAACCCATTCCCATTTCAACCTTCCCATTTGTACCTTCCCGTTTCGACCCGGCTCAAAACGACCTTCTCGTTTCATCTTTTCCCATTTCGCCCTTTCCCGAAACAACCTTCCCGTTTCGACCACTGTCACCCTGCTGTCGACGGGGCGTTCGTTATCAGTTCAGTCAGTTCAAGTGTACCATGTCTGTCTTCCTTGGTGACCTTATCTCACCCTCTCCCGAAACGTCCTTGAAGATCTAATCACCAGCAGTCACTTTTTACACGCTGTTCTGGTGTTAGTGTGCCAGCAGTTTCTGACGTCCAGCGTGCATGGCTGTTTTTGCGACAAGAAGGCACATCCCTCGGTGTTTCAGGCGTCATCACTGTGCTTGACTATTTTGATGGCACCTGGATGAATGGTCATTTTTCCATGCAGCAGTGGAATCATTACGGAAACCGAGGGCCACGGACAAACAACCACATGGAGTCCTGGCACCGCAAGATAAACGCGGTGTCAGGGAGGGCTCACCCGAACATTTACAGTTTTATCGATTTAATTAAACGGGATGAGGCTTTGATTAGGATATCCTTGCAGCAGCTTGCAAATGGTGGCGCCGTGCGGGTCAGGGGGAAACGGAACAAATGGTCCCGGATCAAATGGTCCCGGAATAAATGGTCCCGGAACAAATGGCCCCGGAACTAATGGTCCCAAGTACAAACTAGAAAAAAATGGTCCCAGATAAATATCGCCAATGTGGCTCTTGCGTTTTCAGGTAAATCCAATAAAATCCAATAACACTCTCCGGTAAACATTTTATGGTTTCCAATTTAAAAGAAAAGCTCCGTATTTCGAGGCTGCTGGTTGCATGAACTCGAACCTGTTTTTATATTTTCCTGAGAAGGTCAGAAATGTTTTCCGCTATGCAAACCTAATGCACCTATAAAGGCATCGAGCTCCACTCGTTATGTGTGCTACCATCACGCGTCATGACGAGATGAAAGTAATTCGAGTTTTATGGCTTCAACAGGGGAGGCACTCACTTCATCGAATGACGTTTTACACCCGGGTCAGGGGGCACAAGTGGGTCAGCAAGGACCGCAAACTTTTAGAGCTCGAGTGTCGTCTTTCTGATGGCACGATTTCCCTCTTTGACTTTCTTGACAAAGCGAAGGCATTTTCGGGTCTGTGATGTTTTTCTGTGCGCGCGAGTGTTCAGTGTTTGCAATTGTAACAGAAAATAAAGTCGCAATCATATGCCTGTCCCCCTGTCTGATTTCTCGCTCTCCAAAATATCAAGATCACAAATATAAGGTTTTAGGATAACGTACGCAAGTGCTTTGGGTACCCTGAAAATAGCGTGGCGAATGCGAAGCTAATTCTAGCTTACCCAATGTTCTTGTGTACGTAAGACTTCATTATTGTACGTAGCGTGAAAATGTTAGCGCGAACAAGCGATCGGCGATGTTGCTGTTTATCTCATATAGAATTTAAAAGCTGCCATAAACACTATTACTGTCTTTGGAAGGGCTCATCTGAGCCACTACCCTGAGTCCTAAAATTTGGTGCCTGCTAATACCATTTCGAAGTAAAATTCTAAAAAAAAGCAACAAGGTCGTTTTTGCAGTAACGGTGTCGCAGAGTGTACATAGACCATTTCGCGGTTGCACGTTATGGAGATCATCTTAAAATAAAAAAAAAAAACACTAAGTGGTTGAAGTAAGAATAATATATTACTTCGAAGCTTGCCTGAAAGGTGCATATTTTTAGAATACATCGGCTTTCAAAAGTATTTCAGAACATGTATTCTTACGCCGAAAAGGTGCGCTGACCAGGGTTTGAACGATTAGACTTTTTGCGAGGAGGTTGGGATGCGCAGGGTCTTGTACAAATGGGTTGAAAATGAATGGATTCAAACGCAAAGGGTCTTTCGGGTATCAGTTGAAACAGGGCGGGTTCAAATGAGAGGGGCGTTTCGGGAATGGGACGGAACAGGATGGGTACAAATGAGAAGGGCGTTTCGGGAATGGGACGAAACGGGACGGGTTCAAACGGGAAGGTCGATTCGGGAATGGGTCGAAACGGGACGGGTTCAAACGGGAAGGTCGATTCGGGAATGGGTCGAAACGGGACGGGTTCAACGGGAAGGTCGATTCGGGAATGGGTCGAAACGGGACGGGTTCAAACGGGAAGGTCGATTCGGGAATGGGTCGAAACGGGACGGGTTCAAACAGGAATGGGTTGTTTCGGGCTACACCCCTCTTCACTTGTTCGTCTTGCGCACAGCCACATCGAGAAGCAACTGTTGTTAGGTACAAACACGGGACTTTGTTAGCTTGAAACATGTGAGGTTGTTGTAAAACGCTCGTGCAATGTCGGGTAACAGTGCATTTCCCTCATCTGAATCGCCCACCAGAAACATGAATATGGTTAAAAGCTGAGTTTTTTAAAGGTGAATATATTAAGAAATGAAACTCTGCTTCCGCTTGTTTTCTTCCACTAGTGCCCTTCCATAACGGCATTCAAATTCGTGTGTTGCCATTTAATGGGATAGATAAAAAATAAAACTTGGCTCGATCCAACAAGTCATGGTAATTATCAAAACACAAATGTAACGTGTATGTAACAATACGTTCCATTTTTACCACTGTAACGGGAACGAGTTCCTTTCTCTCGGATGGAACTTGTAACGGGAACGCGTTCCAAAAAATACGAGGAACGAGCTTTCGTTCCTTTTTTTGAGGAACGTGTACAACACTGGTTGTGAATGCGAAAGCATGAACGTCCAACGGAACGCCGCGGGTGATCCGCGGCGTTCTGTGGCGCAGTAATGTTTTCGAGTTGTGGCAGAAGCACCGGCGACAATGGGGATGCTAGAGACGGCGCCATGTTCGTCGGCGGCGAGACGAGCAGAAGCACCGCCGACGATGGGGATGATGGAGGCGACGGCATGTTGGTCGGCGGCGGGACGAGCAGAAGCCTCCGAGCGTGCGCCAACGTGTCCGTTTAAAGGGTACGGAAACAAATTCTGGAGCTCATTTCTTTGTTTCAACACGACGCAGGTAGCAGTAGAACCACAGAAACATAAATATTGGGCTAGAAAACGCAAGAAAACATATTTTAAAAGTGAATTAAACGATAATCAAAAACCACCTGGTAGTTGGTTATGAAGCTTCAATGGAATGTCGTGACGACAACATGCCTCTAAAAGCAGCGCCACGGCGGTATGTCCACTCACTGGTATAGATTGCCTAGGCCTGAACGCAATACCGAGGCGTCTTGGTGGAAAAAGACAAAACGGAGTGAGCCACCGTGGGACCGTGGTTTTCAGCTCTCGCGCGACGCGCAAACGCGTGCACGCATGGCTGGCGTGTAGCTCGTTGACGCTTCGAGGAGCCGCCGGCGTTGTCGGCGGGGTCGTGGCGAGTGGCCACCGCGGCTGCCCTTGCGGCGAAAACACAAGCGCGATAAGTTCCTCGTGGATCTCGCCAGAGCTTGGCGTGGCCACCCCAGCCCGGCGGGGATTCGGCGGACTGGCTGCAGCCGGTGCAGCGGCAGGTCGGCGTAGCGAGGTGATCGTCTACGCGAAGGCCGCGTTCTCAGCGCTTCGGGGTTCCCGGAAACCGGAGACGTACGTCGGCTACGTACGTGGCCCGAGTTCGCAACGACCCCGCCCCCGCAAGGTCGATGCCGCACGTGCTGTACTGGCAGGAAAAGGACACTTCGTGCCCATAATTACGGTAGCACACCCCAGTTACGGTAGCACGCCTGTAGCTTCACCCCCACTGATGAGTACGTTCCGATTCGATTATCTTCAACGTGTGTCCACTGCGGTGGTATTGTTATTGGAACACGGGAAACAATCTAAAACTCCTTGCGCGCCGTACTACCACAATCTCCGTGCTGCATTTGTACCTTTCCTAGTTAGTTATATCTGAATTAGTGTTTTGTTTCTGAACAATAAGCTGTGTTGTTTCTTTTTCATCATATAAAGTTCGCAGTCTCCAAAAGAACACTTGCTGCCGAGAACGGAGAAACGACGAGTGCGACGTTTTCTTCGCCGGTGCCGGTACGCGGTCGAAGTTGGGACTAGCAACACTTTCATCGCTCTCGTCACGTCTTACGCAGCTCTGGAGAAACAGAGCGGAATCATTCCTTGCCGCTGAATATGACTCGTGCGCTGCGCCCGGCCAGGAATAATACAGCAACTGTTCGCCTTACATTTTATTTTACCGATCACCGCGCAAACCGCGCAGAAGCCGAGACCGTGCGTTGGTTAGGCCTACGCCAGCCACACCGGTAAGCTCAGCTGGACCTGGGCGCGTTAAAGTAAACGTTGCAATCTGGTCATCTTAATCAACAGGTACCTAAAACAAAAACAACAAAAAAAAACACACACACACAATTGATTGCATTTGCGAGGTTTACACGACAAGGTTCACGCTTTGCCGTCTGCCTGCCAGCTGACGAGACCTGAGATCGAATCTCCCGAATCTGTCCGAATCGCTGAATCTCCGGTGATTCGTCCCGTTACTACTGTTGGCCGTCTTTCGTCTTCTCTAATGTCATCGTGCCTACTGCGCTGCCACCACTCTCGTCATGTTGACCACGCCACCGCACGCTCAAGGCAGCTGAGGCCAGCTCCGACACCTCTGCTGGCTCTGCCTCTGCCGTCTCCGCGATATCTGCCAGCCCTTGGGTACACTCTGACAAAGAGAGTTGTAGCGCGTTGACGCCTCCAGAGTGGCCAGCTCGTCCCTGCGGTACGCTTGGTCCTCGCAGGCATGATGAGCGTCGAAGGCGGTCTGCCGGATCTCCCGAGATGCATCGCGCGTCTTCGATGGCTGATTTTGAAGCGCTCGCCAAAATCCCGACATTTAGAACAAAATAGCCTGCGCCCATCTGCCTCAAAAATACGACCGATGCGATTATTCATTGCTGGAAACCCAGCTGATCATATTGAACTCATTTCTTGATGTTTTCTCTATATTTCAAGTTTTCGATTCTGTATCCCTTTAAACCGACGCGGGGCCCGTAGTGGCATGGGGTTGCGGCGGTTAGTTGCTACGCGTTTGTCGTGGGTAGCGCCATTTTGAGAGCGAGAGAAAAGGGGAAAGGGCTACCGGCGCTTTCCCCCTTTCTGGTTGTGTAGAAAGAGTGAAAGTCCCGGATGAGAGGCTTGGCCTGTGTTGGGTGTCTGCCGTGCCCCAACTTCGTTCGCGCTTTCTTTTCTGTTTTAAACTCGCAAACTTAGTTAGAGCCGTGGTCTTCGATGGCGAGAGTTCCCCGGTCATCGGGACACCATTTCTGGGTGATAGGGTGCACGAATAACGACAGAAAGTGTCGAATACTGCCCGAGGACCTATGTAGCTTGTTTGGAATCCGGCAAGGCGAGTGCGGCTGCAATGTTTTTAAGCTCCATCGCTTTCCGCATGACTGGAAATGATGAACCATTCATCAATTTTGATTGCAATGGGCCTATTTCAACGTAGCCGTTTTTAGTAATCAAGAAGCGATACACGAAACGGGAACCTCAATTAACTTTTGTAAACACCCGGAGCTGCTACAGATCGTTTTGCTGCGCTGCTTTTATCTTGCGTGTCCGTGTTCTTATATTTCTTTGTGGATGAACGACGAAGACGTTCTAGATGTACTTATATCGAACCGCAGAAAGCCTCAAAGCAGCCACGAATATTTTTACTATTTGATGCAATATTTTGAGTACTAACCTCCATTTCTATCGCTGACACGTTTGCTGCCGCTGTTCCCCCGTCGCCGCACCAGTGGATGCCATGACTCGAACAAAGAAACGTGCACACTGGGCTCGAAAACGCAGATCGCAACACACGAGACGTGCCCTGCAGCGACTATCCAGCACTTCAAAGCGCCCAATCAACGGAAACAACCCACCAGCGGCACTCCAAGGAGCGCTTTTGCCGGCTCTCTGGTATCGCGCAGAAGATCGCGATTCAGGAAAACTGATAGAACTACGCTTTTCAACAATTTATAGCCTCACCCGGCGGCGGAAATGAGTCTTTAACTAAGTGTTGTATATGATAAAATTGAGTCAGTCACCACTGCAAATTATCAATATTAAGATAAATTCAGTTACAAAATTTTACAAGCTGAAACAGCAATTATCACGAGAAAACTGGCACGCACCTTGCGAGCGTACCCCATGTTCATCGGCGGTACAGCGCTCGGTGCGCGCTCCATTCACAAAATGTTCCAGCACAGTCGTGCAGGGATTTCCCTAGACCCCCTAGGGAGGTATGAACCCCTCCCCCCTAGTTTTCCTAAACACCCCCCTTGAATCTAAAAAAAAAAAAAAAAATACTTTTTTTCGGGTTAAGTGAAAACACCACCTCTCAGGTGTATATATAGAGAAGGGAAACGTACATTACGGGTA
The DNA here is from genome assembly GCA_037355805.1 of Ixodes ricinus. Classification (NCBI taxonomy): domain Eukaryota; kingdom Metazoa; phylum Arthropoda; class Arachnida; order Ixodida; family Ixodidae; genus Ixodes; species Ixodes ricinus. Next base: position 7,034 of record JAZHYW010050824.1, read on the forward strand.
TGAGCATTTGGTTAATAGACGTCTGTAATTTAGCTAGTGGACTAAAAAAGAAACAGTTTTATATTTTATCTAGCCTCGCCTCGCATCGCCTCCCCCCCCCCCCCCCCCCCGAGCCATTGGGACACCCCCTTGATTAGAATCCTGGGGAAACCCCTGCAGTCGTGAGGATGGCGTTGAGGAAACGTCTTTTCGGTTCACGGACGCAATCCACTGGCGCCGAGACCGGGGTCATGTGGAAAGCGATGGAGCTTAAAGACATTGCAGCCGCTCTCGCCTTGCAGGAGTCCTTGCAAGCTACATAGGTCCTCGGACAGGATTCGACGCTTTCTGTCGTTATTCGTGCACCCTACGACCGAGCAATGGTGTCCCGATGACCGGGGGACTGTTGCCATCGAAGCCCGTGGCTCTATTTAAGTTTGCGAGTTTAAAACAGTAAAGAAAGCTCGAACGAAGTTGGGGCACTGCAGACACCCAACACTGGCCAAGCCTCTCATCCGGGACTTTCACTCTTTCTACACAACCAGAGAGGGAGAAAGCGCCGGTAGCCTTTCCCCTTTTCTCTCTCGCCCTCTTTCGGCGCGCTCGATGGATGGATGGATGAATACGGCTGAGCCCTTTGGATCGGGCGGTAGCTTACGCCACCTAGCCATTTTGTCTTACCATTTAAAGGGATACTTCAACAAGTGAAATATTCCCGTCGTGTTCAAAAATAGGTTGAATATGATCCACAATATCCGTAAATGACAATCGCACGTTTGTATTTTGATCCTGGTGGCTGTATTTTTCGTTATAAACGGCCCACTCTGGCAAGCGCTCGGAGAAGGCCCAGCTTAGAGCACGTGACATCCAACGCAATCGTGACGTAGGTCGTCTCAAGACGAGCAAAGCTACGGCGAGGCTGACGTCGAGAGTCTGGCCTAGTCGTTCCAGCCACCGAAGCGGCTGCTTTTGTACGAATTTTGAGTGACGGGTTAATCTTCTATAATCTTGTAGGGGGACAATAGTGACTTCTGCGACACACAAAAGGGATTCTCGGGAAGAGGGGAGTTCCTCCTTCCACCCTTCTCTCGTCGTGGCCGGAGGCGAGACGACCTCCGTCACTAGTTGTCAAGGTTCCTAGACGAGCATTACAAACGAGGCGTTAGCGACATCCACCAGGTGCTCTTTGCTAATCGTTTAATTCGTTTTAAAATTCCTTTTCGAGACTTTTTTAACAAGATATTCGTATGTGCCATGTGATACTGCGCTTTTGAACACATATAGACCAAAAAATGAGCGCCGAAATTTCGTTGTAGTATCCCTTTAAGCTTAGAGTATTTAAATGTGAAAACTATATTCACTCCGCACTGAAAAGAAAGTGACGCTATAAAAACCCCTTGCCATCAGTTAATAAGAAAATACCCAGTTTTCTCGTAACACGACTTTGGTTTGGGCTAGTTGGTTCTTACTTGACATGATTAAAATAGCGCAACTGCGCTATTTTAATCATGTCTAATTTTCTCGTGCTTTCTGCCACCATTCACTTAATCTTTGCTTGGTAATCTCTACTGGCTTGAAATCCACTTTTCCTTCGCTGTCTCTAAAACCCAATGACTTTATTAAATTCATGTTGTCTTCGGTAGGCATAGGGTGAAGCCCTTTACAGTAGAGTATCAAGTGCTCAGCCGTCTCGTCCACCTCTCCACAAGCATCACACACTGTATCCATTTCCTGGTACTTCGCTCTGTATGTTCTGGTTCGCAAAACACCTGTCCTTGCCTCAAACAACAATAAGCTTCCCCTACCCTATTGAAAAATATTTTTTACCGGAATGTCATTTCCAGTAATAGTCGATTTTACTGGATTATGAAACTATTTTCACTTCCAGTAAAGCCGTAGTTTGCCGGAATGTCACCGGATTATTTACTGGAATGTCACCAATTGTTTTACAAGAATGTTACCGGTTTTTTACCCGAATGTTACTGGATGTTTACCGGAAGCTTATTTCAGTAAATATCTATTTTACTGGATTATGGGACTGTTTTTGCTTCCAGTAAAGCCAGAATTTACCAGAAGATCACCAGATAATAATAATAATATCTTTATTATCTTTGAAAAAATACATGTGTGCGTGCTAGCCCACGAAAGCAAAGATGCTTGATTGTGAGACCAGGCAGCCAATAAAATACCGTGACACAGTAAACACTGGAGAAACAAAACAAACAAAGAACAATAATGTAGGAATGTGGGCAACGGATACGCACTAAGTAATTATATAATTATTATTGCGCGAGGGTGAGGCACCATTCTCTTACATTCCGTTTTACCGCACGAAAGGATGATACGTTCAGCAAAGACTCTGGCAAACTGTTGAAGATTGACCGGAATTTACCGTGTTTTTTCTTTCTTCTTTCGGAAGTCAACGTAAGGCACTTAGGAGGAAGCCTGTGAACCGTGCTTTGTGTATGTTTACCAGATGCTGGATGATTCGGTAAACAATTAAAGTGGTTAGTCCACATAGACCTGAAGGTTCTATGTATCTATTTAACCGGGTCGGTACCGGTGAAACAATTTGCACAGCTGTAGACAAAAGCAGTCAGACCAAATAGGAACAACCGAGTTCTTTGTCGGAAAAAATATCATTCAAGGTACTCACAATGCCGCTGGGTAAATTCCTAGACGTACGGTAATAAAACCGCGCAGGTGCACCACACGGACACACATACGTATACTCTCAGTAGCACGCGTTTAGCGAAAACCACGAACGCGCGCGAAACGAACATCCGCCGCCGTTCAGAAATCATGGGCACAGATCACGATGTCGTCCCTGATGTCGTCGCCGCGGGTGCACCAGGCGGACATATACACACTGTAAGTAGCACGCTTAGCGAAAACTACGACCGCGCGGAACTAACATCCGCCGCCGTTGAGAAATCCCGGACACACTCACGATGTCGTCCCTGATGCCGCGCGCGGTGCAGCAGGCGTCAGGCACGCTTAGCGAAAACCACGAACGCGCGAAACGAACATCCGCCAACGTTCAGAAATCTTGGGCACAGTCTTTTTCGCTCGCTGGATGCTTCTGAAGCCGGACGGGCAAAGAGGCGTAAGAAACAGGTCACTGAAAGATATTTTCTTTTCATCTGCACACGCAGCTGCCCTGGAAGATACAGGTCGCACACACGGAACGAGAATCCGAGACTGAGCGTTCGTTCCTGGCCGGCCGTTGCTCGTTGACAAACGAAGAAGCCGGTTTTTTTTTGTTTTTATTTTAAAGTCAGCAAAACGATTTTTTCGCATTTTCCCCACGACCCAGTGCGAGGGAGAGAGGGTGCGTAAGGACTCGTCCTTGGTGCGCCCAGTCCCAGGCTCGTCTCGGCTTCCCCTCCCCTCGCGTCGGCTTTGAGTGAAGTTCGGTAAACAGGGAAGCGAGTCACCCGTTTCGGGTAAGATTAGAATCGGGTCGTCTGGGAAACGAAAGTGGCTGCCGGCGACATTCCAGCGAAATCTGGAAACCCGATGCCGGTGAAATTTCAGCGAAATCTGTTTGCCGGCAAATAATCTAGCACAGACTGGTAAACTGCTTTCGGATGAAAACGGGTGAAAGTGCCCACCTTTTTGGATCGTCAAAACAGTTCGCTGCACGCACTTTCTTGCAGGATTGCAACGTCGTCTCGAGCTAAAACACGCACTCATGAGAATGCCACTGCATTGGCGGCCACCATATAAACTCAGTCGCCCTGCTCGTCTTGGCTTCCTTGCCTTTAGCCGTTCCCCTTGCGTCGGCCACCAATGAAGTTCGGTGTCCGGCAATGGAGAGTGGCTTCCGGTAGGATTCCAGCGACGGGGAACGAAAGTGGTTCTGGCAAACTTTCAGCGAAAGTGTCTTCCGGTAGTATTTCCACCACAGACTGGTAAACGACGCTGGTTTCTGGTGAACATGAGTGGAAATTAACCCGTTTCCACTGAATGTCACGGGAAGTTTTGGCGGATTTTAGCCGAAAGTGGCTCCGGTAAAACGTCCACCAGAATCTGATAACTGAAAGTGGCGGCCGGTAAAATTTCCACCAAAAAACAGGTAAACTACGCTGGTTTCTAATGAAAATGAGTGGAAATTAACCCGTTTCCACCAAATGTCACTGAAAGGTTTTGCCGGATTATTCAATAGGGTAGAATTGTCATAAATGCTTTCTTTGGCAATAACTGTTTTGTTTAATCTATAGCTTTCCAGAGCCGTCTTTGTCTGCATTCCCTCTAGCCACCGATCTCTTTCTGTGGCCTTAACTCTTCTTAACTGAGACCTGCTCTTCCGTAACCCCACTATAGCCTAAAAACTTTCCTCTTAATTTCCTAGTGCGCTGTCTCCACTTTGTGTCTATACTCCTCATGTATAAAAAGCTGAAAACCTTTCGTGCCCATTGCTCCCCATCCATTTGCCTCAACCGATCCTCAAATTCTATCTTGCTCACAGCTTCCCTGCCCTCAAATGACGCCCATCCCATGTCTCCTTGCACTCCCTGGTTTGGCGTTTTGCAATGTGCCCCCAAAGCCAGCCTACCTACTCCGCGCTGTTTTATTTCTAGTCTTGCATGCACTTCGGATTTCATGCATAGCACTGCGTTTCCAAAAGTCAAGCCAGGCACCATGACCCCTTTCCAAATCTCTCTCACCACCTCATACCTGTTGTAATTCCAAAGTGCTCTATTTTTCATTACAGCTGCATTTCTGTTGCCCTTACCTATTATATACTTTTCATGCTCACTGAGATATTCTGCACCATCACATATCCATACTCCTAGATACTTGTATTTACTAGCTCTCTCCACTGTAATATTCTGTATCTTCAGCCTCTCAACTTCATCATTGTTAAAAATCATGACTGCTGATTTTTCACTACTGAATTCTAAACCTAATTCCTCCCCTTCCCTACCACAGATGCTCATTAATTCCTGCAAATCTATCCTATTGTTAGCCATTAGTACGATATCATCCGCATACATCAATCCCGGTAAGGATTGCTGAATTTTTGGCCTAGCTTACTGTACGAAAGGTCGAATCCAAGCCCACTCTTCTCTAGTCTATCCTCCAATCCTCTCAGATACAACATAAACAGCAAAGGCGATAACGGGCACCCCTGCCTAAGGCCTCGTCCTATCTCTATTTTCCCCGTTGCCTTTCCTTCCCATGTTATAATCACCTTATTATCTTTGTAAATGTTCCTTAATATTGCTGTTAGTCCTTCATCTAGGTTTAAGCTCTCCACTATGTCCCACAGATTACTTTGGTTCACATTGTCATAGGCACCCTTGATATCCAGAAACGCCAGCCAGAGCTGTCTGTTTTCTTTTTGCGCTATTTCTATACACTGTGTTAGAGAAAATATATTGTCCTCCAACCTTCTTTGTTTCCGAAACCCGTTCTGTAACTCGCCCAGTATGCCCTCGCAATCTACCCATTCCTCCAGTCTGTTCTTTATAATCTGCATTACCAACCTGTAAATAACTGGTGTCACGGTTATGGGACGATAATTCCTAATATCAGACTTATCTCCCTTTCCCTTATATATCATACTCATCCTACTAAGCCTCCATTCATCTGGAATATTTCCTTTTGTTATCATAGTGCTCACTACCTCCCTTAGTTTTGCCTTAGATTTAGGACCCAAATTCTTCACCAGCTTGATTGGGATACCATCTGTGCCTGTTGACGTGCCACTAGGGACTCTTCGTTCCGCCTTTTCCCATTCTCTTTGTCCAAAATCCGCGATGTCACAAGCTGGACTGCTACTTCCTTCGGTTCTCCTATCTTCCACATGTACCCGTTCCCGAAATTTCTCCTCCATCACTGCTCCTATATATCGTATCGCATCATCTCCCTCTAATTGATCTCCCTGATGCGAGAGTATGAACCTCTGTCTAGCTTGCGTCGTTTCACCGAGTGAGTTCAAGTGCTCCCAAAACTTCTTGGCTGCGTTTCTATCTTTCTTGCTTACATTACTCATCCATTCTACACCCTTTCTCTGAATTTTCGCATTGATCAAACTGGATGCCTCTCGGCGACATGTTATAAAAGTGTCCCATCTTCTTTTTACTTCCGTTTCTGACTCCCCACTACGCTTGGAATACCTGTGTTCTCTAGAGGCTTCCTGACGTTTTTGTATCGCTTGCTTCACTTCTTTGTCCCACCAGCTTTTTGGTCTATGTCCTTGCTTCCCCTTTCGTTTACTCTTAACTTTGTCTAGTTCCAGAACAAAAAAGCCTAGTTAGGCTCTCATAGGTCCAATCTGTATACCGTTGCCCTGAAACTGCTTCCTCTATTCTTTCAGCAACTATTTCCAACTCTTTGTCGCTGCAGAAAGTGTGCTTTGAATTATGTTGTGTAGGTTCAGCATTTACTTCTCTGGCAAAATTCAGCTTAATACGTTTGTGATCACTACCAAGACTTTTGGAACCTTCTTCATCTATTTTCATTACTTGTAACTTACCATATATTTTGTGTGACATGAGTACGTAATCTATAGTTGAATGTAGATTGCCAGTTTCCCACGTTATGTGCCCGTCACACTTCTGACTGGTATTACATAAAACTATGTCATGCTTTTCCACCAGTTCTAGTAATAAGCTTCCAGTTGAGTCCGTATACCCATCCAGACCCTCGATATGGGCATTCATGTCTCCCATAATAATAATTTCAGAGCCTTCCCCTAGCTCACTAATGTCTCTTGATATGCAATCAATCATTTTTCTGTTTTCCTCTTTAGCACCTGTCCCTGTCCATAAGTAAACAAATCCAAAAACTGTCGACTCCCCAGCGACTTTTCCTTTCAGCCACAAATGTTCGGCGCACTCCTTTCTTATCCTTTTGACGTTCATGTTCTTCTTAATAAATGCTCCAATTCACCTCCCTTCTCGTTCCCTCCATTCTGTTGCATTCTTCCCACACGCGGACGATGGCGGCGCCATCTGGCGGTGGCCGTTGAAACTGACGCGCTGCAGCAGCCAATGGGGGCCTCATCGCCGCGGCGCGCAGCCAGTGGGACCTTTGGGATCAGGGAAACTAGGTGCAGTTTTCGCGCTTCAAACTGATGACGTCGGATCGGTCCATGGGACAGTTGATCGCTTTCGCATTAATAACCCATTCGCGACGTCCTTGGTCGCTTGAGTGGCGTGAACTAGAGGAGCGGTAGCGAGCTCAGCGAGCGCTCACGGCTGCCGCACTCCGTGTCGACGGCTCAAGAGGCGCCACTAAAGCACGTTCTGGATAGGCTGTATGAAGCGGGCAGTCAGGGCGGTTCGCATTGCATTTGCTGCGCGATTAAACGCCAATTCGGCATGACACTTTATTGGCCACAAACGACAGCAAACCCGGGGTAAAGATCATTACAGAACGGGAGCCACTTCGCGCTGCCATACCGCGAAACCGCCAAAGCTGCCCGCCGAAGGCCTTGCCGGAACCGGTCGGATCCTCCAGTCCACACGATCGCAGCGCCGCCGCGTACATCCGGGACCTTTCTACGCTCGCCGCTCGTTGGCGCCGTATCCCACTACACCTTTCTATACTTCGTTTCAGCTTCCGTCCGAGCGCAGCCAAAGGCTGAGGGACGGTTCGCAACTTCGAGAAGAGCATTCCGACACGCCACAAAGTAGTCCGCAAAAGCAATATTTTTAAAATAACTGTTTTGTGCGTAAATATTGCACAATATTCCAGATCTGTACTGCTGAGAATGATTTGCAACTAAAGGAATTAATTATCTGAAGTTTATGTTTTTAATAATAAATGTAAATGCATCTGGTTTGGTGAAAACACGTACATCCCCTGGCAACAAGGCTGCAGTTCTCGGTTCTTCCGTGTGATTTCGTTCCGGTAATGACCGAATCATGTGCTTCGCTGCTTTTTTCACCCAGTCGCTTCAAAACGTCGTTTCGCAAAGACACGTTTGGGCGTCAGGAGCGAGAGGTCGAGTTGAATGTCTACTTTGAAATTCGGCAGGAGACTCCGGCCGCGTCGTACCGCAAATGCGTTGTAAACAAACAAAAAAAAACGCGTCCGGGCCACTGCAATTCACTGATACGTGACGAAATCAGGGCACCTCTTTACCTGCCGATCACATTGAGCGCCGAGAAGCTGGTGGAAAGGACTGCGCCTCGAGCCCTGGTATATCCAGACAATACAAGGAAACATCAACGGCCGGGTCATCGTGCACCTTGCAATGTGTACTTACATCTCAAAACTATGCCGAAATGCCGAACAGGTGGAAAGCTCCGGACTGAAATTCCCTGTGACTAAATTTCAAAACGTAAAAGGGCACTTTTAAACCTGTAGCAGACTATGCCGTTGGTGCACCCGTAGCAGACGAAATACTCGGCGAGCGCGGGCGGCGCGGACGACCAGCGGCGCAGCGGAGGGATACAAAAGTGCAGGCGAGATCGCGTGACCTATTGCGGCGTGTGATTGGCTCCGGCCACACGTAGCTTTGGCTGCGCTCGGACGGAAGCTGAAACGAAGTATAGTATGCGCCGCCTTTTCCGCCGCTTGGTGGCAGGTACATCGACGTGCCATTTCTTTTTTCCGTACTTTCTAAACTGCATCTGTCTCTTTTCTGATCTAAAATACTGAACAAAAACTAATTTTATAAATAATTGAAACGGTTCGCGCCACATATATTTTGTATTTCGACTAAAAAAGAAGCTTTTAGCGGCTCGTGACCAGTAGTAAACCCAGGACCAAAGACGTCACATATCGCGCGCTTTCGGCACCGCGGGTCGCCCCCGTAGATGGAGGAGGTTTCCGCGTCGTCCGGTTAAAATATGACGCACTGATATTTAGTTACTCTCTCCGTGCCCGCTGGCTTGCCCGAACCCCAAGAAGACGTGGAAACCGCAAAAAAAGGTCGACGTTTAAATATGATTGCAGGGCCCTTTAAGTCAGCCTGGGCATTGCCACACTGCTATTTGTTACGATAAGCATGCGAATTCTTTAGAGGGTAACTGCAAAGAAAAAAAAAGTGCTATTTTTTTACAACCTAATAGGGACAAGCATGTCACAAAACAAATGTTCATAGAAAAAACAATTTTTTTAGCAACATTTACGCCACAGGACGTAATTTAGTCGGAGTCACAACCTCTCCACATTTAAAGCTCCGCTCTTTCGACGCGCGCGGAGTGGCTGTTATACGTCACTCCGTGACGTATAGCAACCGCTCCGTGACGTATAGCAACCACTCCGTGACGTATAATACCAACCTTGTGGCGCGCGATTTAAAACGGACGAAATAGCCGCAAACTAAAATCAATCCCGCGCAATGAGATCGCTGTAAGAAATTTTGTTCTTGTTGGAAAAATTGTTTTGTGACATACTTCGTCCCAGTTCAAGCTGTTTAAAAATATACTTTTGTTTCTTGCAGTTACCCCTTAAAGGCGTAACTGCAAAGAAAAAAAGTGTATTTTTAAACAGCCTAATTAGGACAAGCATGTCACAAAACAATTTTTCCGCCAAAAACAAAATTTTTTTACAGCAATATTTATTGCGCAGGACTGATTTTAGTTTGCGGCTATTTCACCCGTTTTGAATCGCGCGCCACAAAGTTGCTATTAAACGTCACAGAGTAGCTGCTATACGTCACGGAGTGACGTATACCAGCCACTCCGCGGGCGTCGAAAGAGCGGGAGTTTCAAATGCGGAGAGGTTGGGACTCCGACTAAATTACGTCCTGTGGCGTAAATATTGCTAGAAAAAATTTGTTTTTTCGCGGAAGATTTGTTTCGTGACATGCTTGTCCCAATTAGGCTGTTTAAAAAACACTTTTTTTCTTTGCAGTTGCCTCAAGGCCCATGAGATGATTTTTTAACTTCTTCCTCCCTAGCTTTCCTCCTCAACTCAAAAGCGCAATGTGAAATCACGCTAGCCTGGGGTCCTTAACGTGCGCCACACAGTAGTGATACACGACCGCACGCCGGTTCGATGTTCAGATAGAAACGGGCAGGGGTGAAGATCTGATCCCAGGGTTCTGCAGCGCGAGCTTTTCGCTCCACGTGCTCCGGGAGCTGGTGTGCGCCAGACCACTCGGCCACCTATCCTCTCTAGAGCCCCTTCATGTTCTATTCACGAAGCACGCGCAACGTGCAACCCTTGGGAAGATCATGGCACACTGTCACAGCGCTGAGCTCGATTTCATGTCAGCATGTTCTTCCCAGAAGTGGCGCGCGGCACATGGCGCCACTTTTCCCTAAAGCCCCTTCATGTTTCAAAAGAGCGCAAGGTGCGTCGATGCAGCGCAACGTCAGCCCATGGGAAGATCATGGCGGCACGGCGCAGCACTCAGCTAGATTTCAGACGCCATGAATTTCCCAGAAGTGGCGCGCGGCACGTGCCTCGAGCATTTCTACAACAATGAATGGCGCCACTTTTCCCAGGATAGAGGGGCTTTACTTTTCCCCGGAGAGAGCTCTAATCCTCCCGCGGTCGTGACGTGCTATACTGATTTTGTTTCGTTCAGTTGTTAGTAATGCACTGTGGTGTCTGATTCTCGTCTTTTAATGCGAATAGCATTCTTTGGATACTTCACGCACTTTTCGTCTATGTATCTATCTATCTATCTATATATCTATCTGGCTATCTAACCTCTTACGCCGCGGGTCGATAAATAAATAAAAAAGACCGGCGCCGGCGGATTCGAACCGTTGACCCTTTGATCAGCAGGCAGACGCGCTAACCACAGAGCTATGAAGGCAGTCATTCAAGGCACTCTAAACACCTGTTTATATCTTTACCATCGCGCGTGTTCCATGCACGAGGGCTCATTCCGCTCTCGTGAGGCTTAGCGCTGCCCCTAGCTCACCCCTCTCCCGCGCTCGGGAGAGGGTGATGTAGCGGCCGTGCTCACCCTCACGAGAGCGGAATGAGCCCTCGTGCATGGAACGCGCACGCACCGGTAGCTGTGACAGCGCTGTAAGGCGCGTCCTATGGTAAAGATATAAACAACCGTTTAGAGTACCGTTGGTTGAGACTATACTTCGTCTCACCCTAGCATGGACTAACCGCGAAGGCTGTGCTAGCGCGAGCGGCCAGCTTTGACTGCCTTGACTAGAGCACTTGCTGCACGAGCGCTCGTGCAGCCGCCGTGGCTTCATTCAAAGCGACTAGCTCGCGCCTATAGCACGCGCGGCTAACAATAGTCCATACTAAGGTGAGACGAAGTATAGCTGAGACGCCAGAAAGTCTGGTCGGTACCATTTTGAGTGTTTGTGCGTATGGCGCGTGCTTTGCTCGCCTTCCTAAGTGACACAAACGCACGTGCTGGAGCTGCGGAGATCGTGCGCAGGGCTGTGAAAGTGTCAACAAATTTAGAATCGCCTTAAGAGTGGGCTGGCGTATCTCGAGTGTGCCGGCCACCAGCAATACATAG
>JAZHYW010050826.1:0-14716 GCA_037355805.1 Ixodes ricinus
TCAGGTCCGATGGGGACCGTGGATAATTTTGAAACACTCCGGTGTCTTTTTTTCTGAAAGTATGTCTTAGGATAGCCAGTGTAAATTATTTGGTTTCCAAATTGTCACGTGTTATTGGTTTAACATACCGCCTCAGCCAAATTCTACTCGTTACGCGTGAAAATAATTATATACTATGCCTTGTTTTACTCACTCATGAGTTATTGCAACCTTGTCTGAGGGCACAACCACGGCATCCAACCTAAACAAAAGTTACCTGCTTAAAAAATATTTAAAAAATGTTTAGAGCCATTTTTAACATACCTTATGACTCCCATACTGAGACAATGTTTAGTAATTTGCAAATGTTAAAAATTCATAACCTAACTGCAATATAGACTTCTAATCACCATTAAAAGTTAAAACACAAAAGGATGTGTTCTTTTGAACGAGATGGCTGCATTAGTAAAAAATAATATGGTTTACTTGACCCGCCTAAATGAATGTTGGAAGGTTTCCACGTGCAGGTCAAATTATAGGCGGCAAAGGCTTCAGTATTTTATTCCTAAGCTTGTGAACAGCTTTGGAGAAAAAAAATAGAAACCTAGAAACAATACCTCCCAAAGGGTTATGTAGCATCTTTTTACATATTTGAACTTTCTGTGTCATGTTTCTGCTATTTCCATTTGATAGTGTATTGTTCTATGTTTCTGTCGTACAATTGTTCTTTGTTTTTATTGTACTGAAAACTGCTGTTCAATGGCTGCTGATGGAGCTGAGGGTCAGTCAAGCTTCTTTGTTGAAGCTTTTCCGCTTTTGCTCCTCCATTTCTTTCTTTAAATGGAAATACAGATTATTATCATTATTATTATATGTGTTCTGCGATTCTTTTTGAAAAAAAAAGTCCCGGTCATCCTTGAATGATCTTGTAAATGGACTGTTTCTATAGGCTGTTCACAGCGTGGCCGTTGAGTTTATTTCAGCTGGTTGGGTGACATTGTCTCAAAGTCAGACCTAGGGAAGCCAGCATCAGATGTAGCAGTGTTTTATATTATTAAAAAAAAACTGCGCTTTAGGCAACGTCTTGGGGTTGGTCAGGGAATTTCGATAAAATAGTTGTGGAAAGCCTGGAAAAGCTCGGGGATTTTAAATACATAATTTTGGCAGACACTCAGGTTTTTAGGTCTTTGGGCACATTGGGGGCTCGGGGGCTCGGTCCTGACCGTCTCTTGTCTTATCTCTAGCCGCTGTTGAGGGTGTTTGTGGGTTTTTACAACCGGGCAGTAACCAGGCACTGCCCTTGAAGATAGCAACTCAAGGAGGGAGTAATAAAAGCGACAGATGCAGTCCGGGTTCGTGGACCTGTTGCCTTTCTCCCATATGTGTTTTAGCCCAGACTGGCTAGGTCATTAACGAGAGATAAATGAAGAAAATAAAGGAAGTTGCTGTGATAGGAGGAGACGGGTTGCAAGTGCAAGGTCTCTCTCATTTTGTCACCTGTTTACTTCTGACTTATTTCTGTCATCATATGGGCAGAAATTAGTTTGCTGCTAAAACTTGGGCTTCCCAATATAATTTCTGCCGAATCATATTTTGGTCTTCCAGCGTAAACTATTGAAAAAGAAAAACCTCATCATTTTATGCAGTACCACCTTGGTAGTTGGCAGCAATGTCTCATCCGTCGGTGGCCATCTCCACTTGATGCAGTCATGTGCCTAACAACTATATATTTTGCCCACATTTCAGATACTCATTTGCGAGGGGAACAACAGAACTTAGAGCCTGCTACAGAAATGATAGTTTTGGGGAATATTTGTTGAACTAGGCATGCATTTATCGGGTCCCTAGGTGTCTCGGGTGGGGGAACTTTTCTGCTCTGGGAGAAGCTCTCCCTAAGGACGAACTGAACCAAGAGAGGCACGCTCTTGGCACCAGGAAGGAACCAATCGGATTGGGCGAGGGGCACACTACGAAAGCTAGACGTTCATATCCCAGGCGAAAATCAGTCCACTTCCAGCTGGATTATGGAACTGGAAATGAGGTGGTCCAGCTGGAATCCAGCTGGGTCCAGCTTGAATGAATGAATTGAATGAAGAGTATACTCTTCATTCAATGTCTCACCAATGATTTAACAAGGATACTTTTCCAGCATTTCGAGAGACAGCGTTGACAGCTAACACGTTCGTCAGCGTTGACAGAAATGCATCTGAGGCTGTATATCTCATATTTTTTTGGCTCATTGTTCTGTCTGTCATTTATCGGTCTGAAATTTTGTTTTCACAACGTTATGCGACCATTTTTCCTAGATAGCCCATACACTAAAGTGGCGAAGCGGGCGAGTTGGTTATATAATATATATATATAATATATAAAGCGCTAATAAAGACAAGGACAAAAGGAAGGTGAACAGGACGAGCGCATACAAAAGTCTATAACTGTTATAAACAGATTCATAAGAACAGGTTGAGAAGGCTTTGCCTTTAAAACGGTTTAATTTCTTCATTAGCAGCTTGTATTCTGTAGCCAGCCCTTCAACAGTGGGCAACGCACATTTACGTAAAATTGTTACCATGGGTTGGGAATCAACGAGTGTTTCCAGATTAGAGACGTTTACAAATGGTGAAAAAATGGCTGTCGTGCAGGCGAGCTGGTGGGTTTTAATCGTGATGTTTCTCTCGTTTGTCACCTTTCTTCTGTTTCTTTTAAATATCTTCAAGTTTCCTTCCCAGTCTCAGGGTTTAAAACATCATTACAAATGATGGCACCAAGTGGAATTACAGTCAGGCAGTTGGACCGACAAACTAACACAGGCTAACGGGTTGGTACGCATTTTCCAGCCCAGAGTCCAAGGTTGACGTTACCGTGTCCGCCCCGAGGAAGGGGATTTAGGAGTGGAATTTTAGCTTTTGTTTACTTCTGCAATTTGGGACCAAGATTGACTCATGCGTAGTACATTGTTACAACAGTTGATTCATGTGCTCTAGTTTTTGCTGCACAAGAAGAGGCTAATGCTAGAAACGAAGCTACTGGCCAACTAGCTGAAGGCGCAACACTCCGTTGGGCCTCTCAAAGCTGCTTTGATTGTGTGATGGAGCTCTGAGGGGATAGGCAGTAGAAGACTAGTCAAGAAGAGTGCCATTTTTGTTTTATCTTGGCTCTTGTTTCAGTTGCAGAAAAAAGACTATCACGTTGTTGTCGCAGGTGATGGTAGGGCTCCGTGTTTTCGGTGTGAACCGAAGAACCTATATATGCCAAAGCCGGTTTTATCAAAATCGGGGAAAATTGGAAGACGCCAAATTGGAGCTGTCCTTGAGTAAGAAAAAACGTGAACTTTATGAATGAAATCTTTGCCTACAACTTTATTTCGCATGAGGCTGTTGTCAGTGCCACAACATTTTCCAAGAATTTAGGCCATGCACAGGTTTCCGCGGAGGTTGGGGAAGCCCATGCGTTAATCGTGCCCTCTTCAACATAAGCGCCCATTTTTTGTCCCATGCCGAAAATACACACAGAAAAACACCAAATTTGTGGGAAAGGAACAAACTCTTAAAAAATTACCCTACACAAAATCTGCAAAAAAAAAGAAAATATTGAAAAGAAGCAAATTTTAGAAAACGCAAGCCCTACTTGTAGAAGTGGCCGTCGTGTCCCAGACTGGGGCTGACCCCGGCCGATCGGCGCAGGGGAGCACGCGCGGCTGGGTGCCCTGGACGTCTGCCCCTTCATCCCGGTGCAGGGGGTGGAGATGGAGGAGTGCGTCTACTGCGCCCGCAAGTTTGGGGAGAAGCTCTCGGCGGAGCTCGGCGTGCCAGGTAAGAAGGGGCCGTCTGCGGTTGTCTGCGGCTGCGTCACAGGTCGTCCCGCGTTCCCGCAGTCTTCCTGTACGGCTTCGCTGCGCAGCAGGAGCACCGCAGGAGCGTGCCCCAGATCCGCTCCGGGGAGTACGAGGGCCTGGCCGACAAGGTGGGCTCCACCGTGCTCCACAAACCGCCGCTGAACACTAGCAGCTACGCGGGTCCCGCCTGACTCTAAAGGCTAAAATTCACGCATTTGCATTTGAATGTGACCGAGTGTATGATTGGTGTATACCAAATGAAATTTTTATTCGAAACAAGTTTTTTTAAAATGCGTGTTTACTGTTACGTGAATGTCGTTTTCGCTATATGTGTCTTGAGCTCGGAGAATATTTAAGGGGCGAACAACCGTCACAGTTTGGTGAGTAATTAACTAAGCTCGTTAATTAACTTTTTAATTAGTGCAAATAAACGTATGGTTCCAATTAGAAACTTCCTGAGCGTTATCAAAAACCACTAAATCAACTCTTTTTAGAATGACTTGAAACTCGTGGGAAACTTGGAGGCGCTTAGTGAAGCAGGCGCAAAGCTAGCAGTGGCGGAACGCGATAACGATCAATCATCCGCGTTCCGCCAATGCTGGCTTTGCGCCTGCTTCACGAGTGGTAACTTTGGCGCGCCCCGAGTTTCCCACGAGCTTCAAGTCCTTCTAAAGAGAGTTGATTCAGTGGTTTTCGATGACGCTCAGTAAGTTTCTAATTGGAACCATGTGTCTATTTTCAATAATTAAAAAGTTAATTAACGAATTTTAGTTAATTACTCACCAGACAGTGATGGTTGTTTGCCCCTCAAACGTCCGCCGAGCTCGAAAAACATATAGTGAAGACGGCATTAATGTAGCAGTAAATATGCCTTTTTTAAAATGTTTTGAATAAAAATATTACCTGGTATAATATATACCATTTAATTAGAAGGGTGAATATAATTGTACTGCAATGAACCCTTTTAAAATTTCGAAATGATGCGTAGATTATGTGCAGCTGCTATTAGTTGGTCGTGCACTGTGAGCACGCATTGGGCACTGAGCGCTTCGTCAGCATTCAGAGGTATACTCGGACGGAAACACATTCCATGCAAGTGCTCTACAAGTGCTTGTCGCGAACTTGGAACCAATCATTGGCTTCAGGCCGGAAGTGATCAGACCAACTAATGGCAGCTGTGCATAATCTATGCATCATTTCACAATTTCGGAAATGGCCTATTAAGATTTTTCCGCTAAATTTAGCAGGGCAAAGCAGATCACACTTTGCCGTTGCACTTCTTAGGGGGGGGGGGAGATTCTTTTATATTAAACTTTATAATCTATTGCGGGTTAAAGGGACACTGACGGGGTATTTATGCTCGCTGAGGTTTTTATTTGGACACGACTTACGATAGCCCAACTATCCAGAAAACAATTTGCGGCTCGAAATTCAGTTTCTTTCTGCCCGAAAACCGTTGGTGAAGAATTGGCCGATTGGAGGCGTGCTCACTCTCTTTTCCATGGTCAGGTGTCTTTCGAACTAGCGTACCAAATATATTCAAAGTGGTGGGTCATCTTAGGCACACATTCAATATTAAAAATAGGAAAGAATATGAAACCCATTTTTTTTGGCTTTAAAACTCTGAAAAACATGTTTTCATGCCCTTCGACCCGCACGAGTTGCTCAAAGTTCGATTTCAGTCGCGCATTCCACAGTTGTAAGCGACGACGACAACGCACTGCTATGTTTTTCGATTAGCCTGCGCCGGAGCATGCCTCTACGAAGCGTTTGTTTGTTCATCAGTAGAAATATTGCTATGGGACGACATTCGTCGGTGACAGTAACTGAAAAAATCTGTGCGAGAAATACTTTTCACCCTTCTTATTATCGGACCGCTCTTCGCTCACCGGCGGATCGAGCAAACATATCGGGCTTGAGAGGGTCGCGGCTCTCTTTGACGGCGCACGGATGGGATCTGCGTTCTCAATTACCGGGCCTCACGCAAAAGGGTTCACGCCGAGCGTGGCCCGAACGCTTCGTATAGCACCGTGCTCGGGTAAGCCGACATCGATTAGGAAGGTTGGCTGCCACGCAAGACATCTATGCCATGTCCGGCCGTGTCCAGCACGAAACGCATCTGCTGGCAGTTGCGCCGTGGCGCTGTTGTCTCCTCGCACGCTTCTAATAGCCCTAGACGCAGCAACCAGGAGGCGTTTCGTTCGTGTCGCGCCGCCTTCGTTCCACCTGCAGTCGACGCACCATGGGCGTGCGTGCGACGCTCGGCTCTGTCTACCCCGCAGATCACGAAGCCCGAGTGGAAGCCCGACTACGGCCCGGCCGAGTTTGTGCCGCGCTGGGGTGCTACAATGTCTGGAGCGCGCAAGTTCCTCATCGCCTACAACGTGAACCTGCTGGCCACCAAGGAGCAGGCCCACCGCATCGCCCTGGACATTCGCGAGGAGGGCAGGGGAAAGGGACAGGTGGGTGTGCCTCTTCCAGTGACTATAAATAAGCTACGCTTCTGAGTGATGACACTTCAGTCATCCTGGTGCTCACAGTCGCCGTTGCCAGTTATCGTCTGAAATCGCAGGAAATGCTTTTCCATCCTCCAGAAATGTTAAAACGGTACGCGACAAAGCAGAACGTTATCGCCCATACCAGAAAAAATACTAGCTTGTCTTCTCTGCAGTGTCATCTACAAAAACAGACTACAGGTCGCGGCTCGACATCATGCTGGAACTGAGAATTGCCGTGCCCAAACCACAAGGTCTGCCCTCTGTTTGAGGCACTGTGCTCCAACAAAGGAGCTCACTTTATTCATTAGGAAGAGCCACTCCTGCTGGCATGCATTTCTTTTTTTTTTTCTCAATGGTTTCTAGCTTAGCTGATTCTCTCGGACTATATTAACTCCAAAATAAAATTTCAGCTTCAATTTTGTGTGTTACTGTTCGTGCGGTGAAATCGAGGACCTTGCGGTATTTCAGAAAAGGGGGGGGGGGGTTCGCGACGAGATATTTTATGTTTTTGGTGGGTTGCAAGGTGGCAGAGTTTGGGAAGCACTGCAGTAGGGCGTTTGATTCAACAAAAACGGAAAAGGTAGGAAAGAAAATTGCCTTGAATTTTCCTTCCTTTCCCATCTTTCGTCCAATCGAATGCCCGAGGGGTCGACGAGAAGGGGCTCGCAAAAGGCTCAGTATTAAGGCATTGGCAACATTTGGTTTTTATGTGCATCTGCTCATTGCGGCAAGTGTTCCCTTTCATATATTTTCACGAGACAAATTCACCACCTAGCCTCACTTTCGTGACAAATTGCAGTGCCGTTGCATGCAAAGCTAATGTTTGCAAATCAATGAAAGGGGCTTTTATTTCCATGTGGGCGATGCGGTATTTGTTGCCCACTTTTCCAGTAGTTCAGTAGCTCATCTACAATGTGTCTCCCAAAAACGTTTTGCTTTTTTTTTTTCACCGCATAAATTAATTGCTTAGTCTCTGCCCGAATGTAGCATTTGTAGTCCAGACCAGGTGCCGAAGTTCCAGAACAAACCGTCATCTTACTCGGAGGTTACAAGCAATGTTCTGAAACCTTCGGCGGGAAAATGGGGAGAAGAATCCCGGTGGACGACGCCCCTCACCCCCACATATTTGCGGGCCTCGTCAGCCACCGTTTTCCCATAAAAAATTTCCGAAAATCGCGCGTAACTTTTAAAACCAATCGACGACAAGCTCTGAAACTTCGGCATCCGATCCGGACTGCTAGTGCTACACTGGGGCGGAGACCAATCGTTTGGCAATCCATAGTTTACGTTTGCGGGGGAAAGAAAGCTTCGTAAATTTCTTTCAGGGACACCTTGTATAGTTGGCGACAGGTCAAGAGAACCCAGTAGATGCTCCGCCAGTATAGGTGCTCCAAAATATTGATGATAATAATCATAATAATAACAATAATAGACTTTATTAATAATGGTAACTGATTTTCCTCAGAATTGGTTCAACACATTAATAGACACATCTGAACTAATAATCTAAATAAGAAAATCAAAATAATTGTTATTTCACCCAGTTTTTGAAGTTTTAGCTTTGGTCCGAGAGGCTGACACGTTCCCCTGGCAACACTGAAAACGTGACGTCGGATGTTGTAATATATGGGGCAAATATAGGGACACCATAGTTTGTTCCCAACACGTTACAAGAAGTTTGATGGCGTACCACGAAAGCGTGGATTAGCTCGTACCAGCAGAACGATAAAGCCACGTGCAAATACCAGCCTAGTTGTAAACCCGAGACTGGGGATACGGATAAGGGACAAAACACAGAACGACACGGTCGAAGTCTCAAACGCTGCATTTAAAACTTCGTCCGTGTCGTTCTGTGTTTTGTCCCTTGTCCGTATCCCCAGTCTTGGGTTTACAACTATGCTCAATTTACACCAGCTAGTCTGCACCCTCACCATTGCTTCAGTGCAAATACCGTTTTTCTTAGACTGTCCGCTTGACTCGCAAGTTTTACACGTGACGTCACCCCGACGCAAAGAATGCGGGAAAATTTGAATGTCGATTTTGGCGTGGCCCTCATTTGCCGTTGTCTCAATGTATCGTGCCAGAAAGAGCCAAGCCTGTACGTTCCGAAAATGAGTTTGGTTAGCTTGAAAGCTGCCAGAGCTCTTAGCTCCTTTTAACCTGTCGCTGATTTGTACACCCGGATTGCTCTGGTGTATACGAGCACGTTGTGGCCTTGCTCTGTTGCAGCCAGGAACCCTGAAGAGCGTGCAGGCGGTCGGCTGGTGGCTCGAGGAGGAAAACCTTGCCCAGGTTTCTGTGAATGTCCTGGACCATGACATCACTCCCGTTCACGTGGTCTACGAAGAGGCGAGGAATTTCTAAGCTGGTCATAGTTGTGTTCCTCCGGCGCTGAACGTCTAAGGGGAGACGCAAATGAAAGAACAACAGCATTTAAAAAAAGAATTCAATCTTGGGTTCTAGGGTGTTTTGTTATCTTTGAACCTTCATCTTGAGCGTATGAAAAAAAAAAGGGCCAGATATAATTGTAAAATTAGACACGCATTTGACGTATACTCCCGGTGACCCAAGAAGGCGTAAAGTCGAGGCATTTTCATGTGCACTTTTTTTTTTAAATTGTGGCGTTGCCCGCCATCACATTTATTTTCAGAAATGGGCCTAGCCATCTTCTCTCTGTTGCATTCTTCAGTAGCCCTCACTTCTTGCTGAAAGTTAATACAAAATATCATTTTCCTGCCACGAAAGGGGCTTTGCTATGCATCTATAATAATCTTCTAATGCATTTTTATCCTTTTGTAATTTTAAAGCATTTTCACAGTTTGTGTGCAAAAATATTTGTTCTTAATATCATCCTTACACAACCAAATTTGGCATGCAAATGCTTTAGGAGCTGTGGAATGAAACTATCAAGCTTCAGTTACAATGTATATAAGTTTTAAGAAATGCTTGACAGTCATTGAAAAACATATTTTTTTGTGGTTTTCAATTATTGCAAAAAGAGAAGGCATCCCATACCTCATTTTGTTCTTCATTGCTCTCAGTGGGTTGCAAGGCTCGAATGAGATTATTTTACATTACAGTCGAATCTCGTTAATTCAAACTCTAGGGGGACCGAAAATATGTTTGAATAAAGCAAAGTTTGAATTACTGGGAGTTTCCTCCCATAGAGACGCATAGGATGGGACCTGCATGTTAGTTTGAATTATCCGCAAGTTTGAATTTAAGAGAGTTTGAATTAATGAGAGTCGACTGTACTCCTTTAGGTTTGTGCACAAGAACACGTCTTTTTTCTTCATATTTGTTGCATCCAGAACCTAAATAACGATCTATTTGGAAAATAACATCAGATTTATAGCAAGGAGATTAAGGACCATTAACTTTGACATTTTCATTCAACTGTTGTAAATATTTTAAAAAATATGCTTTCCCCTGGCACACATTTTCTTAAGTAACGTAAATGAAAGGTTGATAGATTAAACACAGCTTGATTTCTGGTTATGATTCCGAATGAATGGTGAGCACATATAAAAGAAAAAGAGGGCGACGAAGAGAAGATTACTAGAAACACAGAATGGACAATGGTTACTCTGTACCTCCATAATATCCCCCACTGTCTCAAGAATTCTGGAAGTTGGTTTGGTAGCAGTAGTATGTTTGCCAATCTGTGGAAGTTAGTCCTCGTCGGAGACATTTGTAGGGGGTCGTGGGGTGGCCCTCCGGAAACACTTGCCACGTCGTTCTCGACCATGCAGATTGCCCGCAATGCCAGGGAGCTGAAACTGGCCGTGACCGGGTCACAAATCGTCGGCCTTGTTCCGCTCGAGGCTATTCTGGCAGCGGCGGAGTTCTACATGGAGAAGGAGAGCCTCTTTGTTCTGGAAGAGGACCAGAAAGTCCACCTGGTGAGCGGGTCGCGCCGACGTCTCCGGTTTCCCCCATGCTCGTTGCGACGTGCTTGCTCGATGTACTACGGCAAAGCGCATCGCGTCTGCTTTACCTGCCCGCGCGTTTTGCGGCGCACCTAAGCTCTAGCTACGGAGTGGCTTTTGAAATGGCATTGCGCCTTTGAGTGGACGCATTTTAAGGCTAGTCCGCACACTCGCGTTTGGTGGCAACCGAGCGCATCGTCCTGCCTTGTGACAAGAGAGCACACCGGTGCCATCTGAGAGGTAGCCCTGGATCCGCGTTTAACTAGGGTGAAGGTTTTGCAGTATTTGCCGAGTCAAGTTTGCGTACTATCCACAAGAAACAGTTGTTTATGACATTGTCAAAAGCTTTTCAAACCCCCCCAAAAAAAATATCACGAAAAAAAAAAAGGGTGAAAGATACACAAATTGCAAGTGTTCTAGGGGTAGCCAATAGATGGCGCCAGTCTGTTTTCATTCGTCGTGAGAGATCACAAAAGAGCACGAGGCTGCACCACGCATTTGGTTGCAGCCAAATGCGAGAGTGCGAAGCAACCTTTAAGAGGACGAGAAGGATTGTCCCTCGTGAAGTGTCGGTTCGTGGATATGTCCGTGTTCTTGCATAACAATGGTCGCACGACTGTGCGCCGATCGAAAGCATGATGCGGAGTAGATTAGAAGTGCTCCTAATCATAAACATGCACCTTCTTTGAGGAGGAGCATCCCAACTGGATTGATTCGATAGTGGCGGCCCGTTCCTATCTCCCGTGTACGCGTTTAGTCTTCCACTTTTGTGCCAACCGGCTAAGTACCAGGTCCTTCTGGAGAGACTTCTGCGAGTTTTGCTCTATTTGAGCATCAAAAATGTGTCCCACCAGAGTGCGTGACTTGTTTTTGTAATAAAATGCATCATTTATTCAGAAAGTGCCAACATCTTTTGTTCTTGTACGAGGTACACTCACTGCGATTAACCGTAATCATGTCTCCCACGACTGCTGGCGCACTCTTTGTTGGTGCGAGAAGCATTTCCCAGCCTTGCGCCTCGCTCAACGACGATTAGAATTGTCCACCGCAGTTGCTTGACACTGTGCGAGTTCTTTCTTTGAGGGTTTGTGAAACCTTACGTCTATGCCAACAAACCACAAAACAGTACCCAAGCTGAAGGTGGAGATTTGACGTGTCATTGGCAAAATTGAGCTGCAACTATGCACAAGTGCTATCAAGATTTTCGTCATTAGAGAAAGAGCCTACCAGTAGTCGTGGGGTACATTTATCTCCTGTTGTGTTCCACGATTAAGGCTGGTTCACACCTTTGCGTTTGAGCATGGCCAAGCGCAGTGCAGCCGTTAAATGCTCTAGCATACTTTCTACTAAATAGTTAATTTAGAGTGTTTACAGTGGATCTTAATGGATCTTGGCACCGTTAAACAAGCCGGCAAAATTGGCGCCAGCATTGAGAAAGCTCGAACTTTCACCGAATGTGCATTCAGGCGGTGCATTTAGGCGGTGCATTTTGCCTTGTGAAATTTCAAGGCGCAGGTTCCTTCCTGTGAAAAGCTAGACCAACAAACTTGCCAGGGTTAGTGGCGGACGTGTTTGCAGATGATCGAGGTAGCGACGGTTCTAACTTGTGGCACTATCTCCCAATGGGCACAGCGAGCAGACAACACACTTTTTCATCCGTTTGTTGCACTTTAGCTCCTGGTTAGCTCAGTTTGTAGAGTGCTCTTCTAATCTTGAAGAGCTCCCTAGATCAAATCCTGGACTAGGCAGATTGTTCCAGTGACTACCAGTTGCCTAGAGTCTGTGAAGTGCAATCTATTTTAGGTGCAAGTCAATTTGTCTCTGTACATACAATTTCACCTTGGGGCTTCTCCTAAAAATGATTATGTTGAAATTTTAACAGGTGAAGTGCATCGGTAAATGTACACTCGGTGAGAGCCTAAACTTTTTCTGTGCAGGCACCGATTTTTCTGGCTCGTTCTGCAGTGCCAAGATTCACTGTAGACACCCTATATATTAGTGCATACTTTAGCCCTATATTCCCTATATTCTGGGGACATATTTAATATATTCCCCATATATTTGCTATAAGGACACATGCAAAGAAAAATACATTTTTTTTAAACAGTCTGGTTGGAAAAAAAGTCATAAAACATATTTACGGGCATATACGCATTTGTAGTTCTAAAGTGGCCGCTATTTGTCACATAACTAGCCGCTATTTGTCACATGGTCTCTAAAAGTTACTTATTCATCTTTGTTTCAAGTGCAACAAAAAACGAGGATTAATAGGTAACTTTAGAGCCAAAGGAAGCTCCTGAAAAAGCGCAAGCAGACGTGAGAGACCTGTGCGCCGGTCAGATGACGGCGGCGGCATCGCAGAGCAGATGAACTTGCGCAGCGGCGGTGACGGCGGCGTGGAGAAACGTGTTGAAGCAGCGGCGCACCATGCTCAGCGTGCGGCGGCGGCGTGACTTTGAGGCGGCAGCGACGCCGCGCGACAGCGCATAGGTGTACCACATGACCTGCGGCGGCTCTCGCGGGCGCTAACTACAAATTCGTTTTGCGCCGTAAATATAGCTCTAAAACTTTTTTTTCTTCGTTGTAAATTTGTTTTATAACATTCTTTTTTCATTTGGGCTGTTAAAAAAAATGTTTTCTTTCCTTTGCATGTGTCCTTTAAGCCCTATATGCCCTATATTCTGGGAGGGTGATTTGGTAAGGCTTTCCCTGAACAAAGACACATAGCGTGAGGCATACCCCTCTGTGCCAGGCCATCAACCGCCTGGGTCTCAACTCCATCGGCCACTTTGACCCGTCCGAGCGGATCATAGAGTACATGCTGCCGGATGACCGGGCCGGACCCTTGGCCCAGAAGACGCTGTCCCAGTTCATCCACGTGGTGGGCGCCAGAACTCCCACTCCTGGGGGTGGCTCCGTGGCCGCAGCCGTCGGCTTCCCTGGTGAGCCGCCGATCCACTGAGTGTTTGCCTTTGTGGTTGACGATGGGTTTAACCTGTTAAATATGTTGTTCTTCTTGTTCTCGTCACAGGAAGTGATAACAGGTAGAGTTGACTGCTCCGATTTATTTTAAAGTGATACTTTACGGTCAACATTTCGCAGAAATTTCGGTTGTCGACGTTTGTTGTTGTCTGTCGCCGCAGCGGAGATGGTAAAACTTCCTCTTCCCTCATGGCGCGAGGAGAGAGAAGTCTGGTGTTCTCATTGGCCGCATTGTGCGAAGAGGGAAGAGAGGAGAGCGCTGACGACCCACCATTTACGGCGCAAAGATTAGGAAGCATTGGTGAAGCGTCTTTCGCATCGTCTGCTAATGATAACTTAATTATGTAGGTGTTTTCAAACATTGCTCAGATTACATAAAATCCCACTTCAGCTGTATCCAGTTGCCAAGTGCAATGTTGGAGGGTTTCAGAAACTTCCACCATGTTAAATTTCGCTATAACATCCTCTTGAACCTAACTCGAAATGTGAAATATGTTCTGCCAAAACTCGTCGCCTTGCACCCACCTTTCTCGCAAGGCTTTGCCTTGTTTCTCTGCATGCGCCCCTCTCTCCAGCTCATCGCTGAACGCCAACGTTACCCCCTCCCTTCACCGCTCCAACAACACCGAGAAAACCTGCGCCTTCGCTTGCGCCGCAGCAGGTTTTCTCGTCAATGTGCGTAGTAAAAGCGATAGCTATAGCACCTTCGCGCAGTGCATTGCAAAATGGTGTCGTCACATACTGTCCTCCAAATACGTGACGACATCGTTTTGCCCGCATTATCGCGATCGATGCTACAGCTATCGCTTTTACTTCTTGGGACATTGCAGGCGAAAAAGGCACCCTTTTTTGTACTATTGAAGTGTAGGGTGTTTCAGTTATAGTTTTTCTTTGTTTTTATACGCTTATTGTATGCCTAATGCACAGTATTGTTTTTATTATTTTTATTTTTTGCTTTCTATTGTATATTTTACGTGAGCATCTTGCGTGTGAAATTTTACCCTATACCTGTCACAGCCCGTGTTAGGGGTGAACAGCATACCTGCCAAGTCTCCTGTATTACCGGGAGACTCCCGAATTTCGACCAATTTGTACAGTTGACAGAAAAATCTCCTGAAAAGCGCAAATTACCCCCCCCCTCCCCTGCTTTCCCGCATTTAGATAAGGTGTTTTTGCCGTCGCAACAATTGGCTGCAACTATAGCGAGGCCCAGCTGTTTCTTGCTGGCATGAGCAGGGCAATATAAATGTAATGAAGTTGTCTTCATGTACGTTTGTATGTCAATATTTTTTTTTGTTAAATGCTCCCCCCCTCCCCCCCCCCTGTCTCTTTTCTTCAAAGTTCTCCCGGATTTGTTTTTTCCGAACTTGGCAGGTATGGAACAGTATTCATAAATAAACAAATAAAGAACCCCGAAGAATTCGTAGAAAGTGATAGCAGCTTAGGATTCATGAAGGACGAGACAGTGGGGCTTCACCGATTAACGTACATGC